>PVKS010024736.1:0-30700 GCA_004027875.1 Aplodontia rufa | reverse complement strand
GACTAGACCCTGGACAGTGAGAAAGCTGGTCTAGTAACATGAGTTAAATCCAGATAAGATGTAATGCTTTACAATCTAATACCTTTTTTTTAGAATTATAAAGGGAAAGGGAAGGGAGGGATAAGGGAGGGTAATTGGGGGGGGCACTCCTGGAGATAATTGCAATATCCAGAATATTTACACATTTTATACACATTTTCTATTATTTTGTTAAAATCGTGTAAGGTTGTTCAAAAAATAATAATAAATAAAAAAAAAAAGAGAAGTATATAGAGATACAGTTCCCTGTCAAACAGTCTTTTCACTTTCCTGGAAAACATGAGGAAATCAGAACACTAACTCTGATCATCTTCTCATGTTTCATGTGCTGCTGTTGTCATGCTAACAATCTCTTTACATTTAAAAAGGCATCGCTGTGATTGCTGCATCGTAAAGACAGCACTACCTAGATTTACTCACATCGTTAATGTTTTATTTTCTCATTTTTTTTCCATCTCAGCTATTTCTTCTGGAATAACTTCCGTTATTTTTACAGAATATTCTTTTGAACTCCTTTTGGTGATGGTCCTTTGAGATCCACTCTTTGGGTTTTTGTTTCTCAAAGAAGAATTCCTTCCTTCCTTCCTTCCTGTCCTGGGGGTAGAACACAGGGCCTTCATCATGCTAGGCAAATACTTACCACTGAACTCCGTTGCCAGTAAATTTAGATTTATTTCATCTTTGTATCTAAAAAATATTTTTCTTATAGAATCCTACTGTTTTTAGTTCATCTTTCTTTTCTCTGTTTTGGCATTTTCTTTGGTGTTGTGTGATCTATATATGGATTTATTCTTATTTAATTGAATGAACAATGTCAGTTGAATTTAAGCATGAATATTAACTCATTTAAATCTTGAAATGACCTTACGAGATATTATTAAGTGTCTTCATATATGAGGGAACTGAGACCCAAAGATATTAGGTAACTTTCCCAGGCCTATGCCGCTGGTAAGTGGCTGGCAGAATTGTGATTTTAACCAAGACAGTCCAAATCTAGAGTTTTCTTTACAATTACAGGAATATGGGAATGTTCCAGTTGTTTAGTTTCTTGAGTGGGCTTTGGTAATTAGTGTCGGTCAAAAAATTGATTCATTTTATTTAAGTTACATGGAATGCATTGGCTTAAAGTCTTTTGTAATAGTCTTCTATTATCTTTTTAAATGTAAATTGGACCAGAAGAGAAATCTTCTCTTTCATGCCTATTATTTTATTTTATTTTTTTAAAGATAGAAGGACAGTGAGAGAGAGAGAGAGAGAGACAGGGAGAATCAACTTTCATTGAGTTTTTCACATGGCTTTCATTGCTCTTTCACTGTAGTTGTGTATGTGGTACTGGGGTTTGAACCTGTGTACTTGGGCATGCCGGGTAAGCACCGTAACTGCTGAGCCACTGCTCCAGCCCCTTTCATCCGTATTACTGATAATTGATATCTTCTTTTCTAATTTTCTTTTCTTGGTTTTGGTTTAATTTGTTTTTTTCTAATTTTTTTGAAGTGATAGTTGAGATTACTGAATCAAAATCTTTTTAATATAAACATGAGTGTAAGAAATTTCTTTCTGAACACTGTTTACATCTTGATGTTGTAATCTTATTTTCACTTGGTTCAAAACATTTTCTAGTTTCTCTTTTGATTTCCTATTTAATGAAATGGTTATGTGGATTTTTTTTTGTTTAATTTACAAATATTTGGAGATTTTCCTATTATCCTTCTGTTGTCAATTTCCAGTTCAACTCCACCACTGTAAGAGGATGGATTTTGTGCAATTTCACTTCGTTTAATTTGCTAAGGTATTTTACATGGCCTAGAAAATGGCCTTTGTTGAACTTTCATGTGTACTGGAGAAAAATGTGTATTATGCTGTTGGTGAGAGGAGTGTTCTGTATTTGTCGATGAGGTCAGGTTGTTCCCTTAGTGTTGTCCAGTTTTCTATGCCATGACTGATCTTCTTTCTACTTGTTCTATCATAGCTGATAAGGTAGTGTTAGCATCTATACCTGCAGTGAAAGCTTGCTGAGTTCTTGCTTAGGCTCCTTTAGCTTTTGTCACTAGGTGCACACACATGTTGGGTTGTTATGTATTTTTGGTTAATTAATTATTTACTCACTTGTGATCTTTTAAAGAGAGGGACAGTGAGAGAGAGAAAGAATCAATTTTATTCCATTTTGCATGTGGGTTTCATTGCTGTGACACTTAGCTGTGTATGTGGTGCTGGGATTTGAACCTGCATCCTGGTGCGTGCCAGGCAAGCGCTGTAACCGCTTCAGCCCCATTTGTGATCATTTTCATTATTTCCTTGTTCTGAAGTTTACTTTATCCATTTGTTTTTTGCATGGTGTGCCTTTTTATATCCTTTGAACTTTATCTGTGCTATTATATTTAAAGTGGGTTTCTTGCCTAAGACAGGATGAAAGTTAGCTAAGTTTAAGTAATAAACTGATCATAGTTGAAATTTCACATAAGCTGGGGGAACCATAACTATGAAGGTGTGGGGAGAAGGGAGGGAGGAAAGTTAGGGAGGGATAAGGGAAGTTATCAATATAACTGGGAACACTCAATTCCCATGAGAAACTTAACTATACACAGGCAGGCAGAGAAACTCTGAAATTTCAAAATTAATATACATATATATGCTCATTTCCAATGATAGCTTGGGGCTATTACAGAAGAGACACGAGATTGGGAATGGATGAAGGGAGTGGGGATATCCCGGACTAGGATCGGCCTTAACTTACTTTGTCGATATTCATGTGTGCATGAATACGTAACAACGATTCCCTCCAATATGTAAGACTATATTGAACAAATAAAAAAATAAATAAATAAAGTGGGTTTCCTATAAGCAGCAATATTTGAGTCTTGATTTTTTAAGTCCAATATGGAAATTTTCATCTTAACATTGATGTATTTGAACCATTTATATGTGATATATTTTATGATTGAATTTACCATTTTATCATTTGTTCTTTGCTTATACCTCTTATTTCTTTTTTTCTTTCCTCTTTTTACAGTTTGTGTAGAGCTAATATATATATATTTTTTTCAGGACTGAGGATCAAACTTGGGACCTTGCGCATGCTAGGCAAACGCTCTGCCACTGAGCTAAATCCCCAACCCCTAGAGTTAATACTTTACCTTTCAAGAAAAACATAAAAGTCTTACAATCATATGTCTTTTATTTCCACTTTCTATAATTTCCATATATATTTCATCCATGTTCATTAGCAACCTACCAGACTATATTATACTGTTTTCTTTCAACAGTCATTCATATATTAAAGAGATGGAAACTATTAAAATATTAAAATTATTACATTGTAATGAGTCAAGAAGGAAAGCTATCACGCTGGCTAGTTTATTAGGAATGGATTTAAGAAAGAACAGGAGAGAAATAGGCGTTAGTTAGGAGGCTATTGAGAAAGAATAGATAAGGGCCTGAGTTCAGATAGTAGTAGAGATTAAGAGGAAAGGACATTTATTTATTTATTTATTTATAGAGAGAAGGACAGTGAGAGAGAGACAGAGAGAATTTTTATTGAGTTTTCACATGGTTTTTGTTGCTCTGACACTCAGTTGTGTACGTGATGCTGGGGTTTGAACCCATGAACTTTCGCATGCCAGGCAAGTGCCATAACTGCCAAGCCACCGCTCCAGCCCATACCTTTATTTTTAATTAATTATGCATTCATTCATTTGCAGTACTTGGGATTGAACCTGGGGGAGCTCTGCCACTGAGCTATGTCCCTGGCTCTTTTTATTTTATTTTGGGAAAGAGTCTCCCTGTGCTGCTCAGGCTGTCATCCAGCTTGCAATCCTCCTGCTGCAGCCTCCCAAGTAACTGGAATAACAGGGGTGTGCCACCCGCCCCGTTTCAAGAATGTAAATTTAAGAGGTAAAGTCAGCACAAAACCTTCATGAAATAGCTGTGAGAGGGTAGGGAAGAAGACAGACGCAAGATAATTACCAGCTTCTGGTTTGCTAACAGGAACTGTGATGGTGCCTAAAAGAACTAAATGAAGGAAGGGGCTACTTATATGTGTCAACTTGACTGGACCACGGTTGGCAGATATTACTCCCAGGACCCAGATCTATATTAGTCTGAGCTGTCCCAGAAACAGAACAACAGGGGTTCATTTGTTCATTTTATGTATTTTGACATTCTCACCAGCAGAGAGTCAGATGGAGAATCAGGAGGGTTGATGGTGTAGGTCTAGTCCAAAGGCTGGAAGGTTTGAGACCCCGGAAGAGTTAGCATTTCAGGTAGTTTTTTTTTGTTTTGTTTTTTTGTTTTTGTTTTTGTTTTTTTTAGGAGAGAGGGACAGTGAGAGAGAGAGAGAGAGTGAGAGAGAGAATCAATTTTATTTAGCGTTTCATGTGGTTTTCTCTGCTCTGACACTTTGTTGTGTACGTGGTGCTGGGGTTTGAACCTGCGTCCTTGTGCATACCAGGCAAGCACTGTAACTGTTGAGCCATTGTTCTAGCCCTCAATTAGAATCTGAAAACAGTAAAAAACAGGCAGACAGGAAGAAGGAAGTGGGGCAGTGTCCTATGCTTGTGGAATTCACTGGTCTTACCATGTTCCCTGATACCCTGAAGCAGCTGGTTTGGTAGAAGGGTAAAATGGCTTTTGAAGAGATTCAATTACAGCACCAGCTAGGGAGGACTACCTTGCAGTTCTGGGGCAACTACTTCAGAAGGCTGCATACTCTCTGAATCAGCATTCAGTATGTGGCACTGTTATATCCAGAATTCATGGGTTTGGGAATCAAGGAGGTGAAATGGGAGTGGTACCACTCGTTACGGTATTAGCTCTAGTGACCCCATGAGCAAAATTATTGCTTCCTGTTCCTGTGAACTCATGCTCAGGAGGCCTCAATTCCACAGGGAGGAATGCTTCTTTAGAGACATAATGGTTCCACTGAACTGGGAGTTCAGACTGCCACCGCACCACGTTGGGTTCCTCAAGACTCTGACTCAACAGGTCAAGAAGGGAGTTATGGTGTTGGTGGGATGACCAATCTACATTACCAAGGTGATTCTGAGCTACTGCTCCACAGTGGAGTAATGAAGGGCACATCTGGAGTGCAGGGAATCCCGTGGGCTGTCTCTGGGTACTGCAATGTCCTATGATTGAGTCAATGAGAAGCCACATGGCCCAATTCAGAAAGATGGTTTATGACCAAGATGATCCTTTAGGAGGTTTTAAGCCACCCTACTAGGTGAAGAACCATGATCAGCTTAGGTGCTTGCTGAAGACAAAGGGAATGTGGGTAGTGAAAGAGGGTAATGAGATAGAGGAGCATGACTATGTGGAATATCTTTGTTATTCACTCTTTTTAATTTATTATGTAGCATAAGATGTATTGATTTTATAAGACAGTATTCCATATCATAGTGTTTAGGTTGCAGGTATCAAGAAGAGTGAACATCACTCAAGGACTTTCCTCCTCTCCTTGGGAAGGGATTAGTGCTTTCTCAGCTGGAGGCTTCATAGTTGTATCATCGTAGGTGGCTTTATATCCATGTGTTTGTCTTCACTGGAAGATTAAGGATGGTTTAAGCAGATATGTATGTGTACCAAGTCAAATGGGGGTGGACTAGTAATGACTAATTTATGTTTCAACTTGGACACAGAGTACCAGATATTTGGTCCAACGTTATTCTTGGAGTTTTTGGCTGAGATTAACATTTGAATCAACGGAAGACTGGGTTAAAGCAGACTGCCCTCCCTAATGTGGATGGACTTTATCCAATCTGTTGAAGGTCTGGATAAAACAAACCCCTATTCCTCCCACAAGTGGAAGGGAGCTCCTCCTGCCTGGTGCATGATCTGGGACACCAGACTTTTCCTGTCTTCAGACTATCTGAAACCTCAGCTCTCCTTGGGCCTTGAGCCTAACATCTTTTGGACTAGAACTAAAGACCATCCATTCTTCTGAGTCTCTAGCTCGTGGACTGTTGGTTGTAGGGTTTCTTAGCCTCCATCACTGCATGTGCCAATTCCTTACAATAAATTTCTTCCGTTATACATTCTATTGATGCTGATTGTCTGGAGAACCCTGAACCAATACAAGGATTATTTGGGAACTGGGAATGAGGTACTGAGATTAGGACTCAGAGGCAGCCAGGTTAATCAGTGCATCAATTTTTGGAGTTTCAAAATTGCTGAAACTCAGATTTTGCTTGAAGGGACAGATTTAAGAATGGCTGGCAGGATTCTCAAAGGCAGGCAAGTGTGTATAATAACCCATGCAGATCAGGCTACTCAGGAAATAGTCTTTCATGAAAGTGGTTCTCAAAGTGTGGTCCAGGGAGCTGCCTCACAAATACCTGAGATGCTAGTTAGAAAAAAAATGCATTCTTGGATGTGACCGCAGACTCTGAGGCCCAGGAACACTCATTTTTTAACAAGCATCTCAGGTGATCTTCATGTACAGTACATCTGAGAAAGGCTTCAGAGCAAGCAACTGCCTTCAGATGGTAGCTGTGTGATGGGGCGCAAGTGGACCTTTTTCCACTAGATGGCGCTACATGCATTCTAATTCTTCAGTTTTGCAGCTTCCTCTGCCATAATAGGACTTTCTGTCTGCCCCTCCTGACAGGGAAGCGAAGACAAAGATAACAGACTGACTAAAATGTAGACATTGACACTATCACCTCAAGAAAAGTCTGCCTGGAAAAGGCTGAAATTATTAGCAGAGAACAGGTGAGAATTCTCTGCTGACCAACTATGGTAACTATGCTTGGGTCCAACTGACAGTCCTGGAAAATAATGGTGTGAGTAGAACAAGAGCAGTCAAGGCAAAGCTATGGAGAGCTCCCTTCCCGCACCCCTGCTCCTGGTCAGGGGTCCCTGTGTTCCCAGCAGGCTCAGGCATAGGTCCTGGCCTGCGCTTTCACCTGCACAGAACTGGGCACCACTGAGCATGCTCCCTCAGAAAGAGAGCCCCCTTCTGCCTTCTCTGGGGTCTCTGCTTCACTCAGCAACAACAGCAGGGCTCCTCCACCCTCAGCACTCTCCCAAGCCTCTCACAGAATTAGGAGCTCCCTGTCTTTCCACCCCTACCTTCACCCTCACCCCTGTACCTGGCTTCTGAGCCGTTTCCACAGTGTGGACCCCTTAGTCTCCTGGACCTCCTCTCTGCAGGCACATCCAGCTGTTACATCTTAAAGCACTATTGCTCAAAAGTGCCACTTCTTAGCCTCGCACTAAGGACCCATATCTTGTGGCCTTTTGGTATCGAAGACTTGGGAAGACCTCAGGTCAGAGAAGCATTGATGGAAAGGTACTTGGAAGTAAAGAAGAGGTATTGGGGCCACTGGGTCCCTGGAGCAGGAAGGCAGGACTATCACAAGCTGAGGAAAGGGAGAAACTGGGGAGTGTGTCACGCAGGAAACCCACAGGAAAGAGAAGAAACTCCTACACAGGGTGACTGAGGGGAGTTTCATGACAGAATAAGGGACAAGGGAATGAAAAGGACAAAAAAAAAAAAACAAGAAGAGATAATGATTCACAGATGTTGCACAGACGCGACAGGGAAGGATAGAACCATCACCATGTGTCTTAGTTCATTTTCTTTTGCTGTAACAAAATACCTGAGGCTGGGTACTTTGTACTGAAAAGAGATTTATTGAGTTCACAGTTTTGGAAGTCCAAGGGTGTGATGCCGGCACCGGCTTGGCTCTGGTGAGGGCCTTCTGCTACATCACAGCATGGCAGATAGCATCATGGTGGAAAGGTGTGAGAGAGGGGGAGACCACATAGTGATACAGGAAGTGAGAGAAAGACAGAGAGAGAGAGAGAGAGTGCTGAGACAGCTTAATTTGTTTTCTAACAACCACCGATCTACTCCTCAGACCAGCATTAATCCCCCTGAGTATGCTGCCCCCAGGAACTAACTACCTCCCACTAGGCCCCACCCACCTCTCAACATCACCACGCTGGGGACCAAGCCTCCAGCACATGAACCTTTGGGCATCACACTAAAACCATATCCACGCTGTGGCATTATTCCTAAGATGAGGGACAAGTGGAGAGGGCAGCCACGGGGATCTGGTGGGAGATCCGTAGCTGTAGGAGACAGCTGGGCCTGGAGGAGTAAACACCCCGACTGCAACACCACTTGTGTGAGTGCTGGAGGGCCCTTTTCTCACGCACCTGAGAAATGAAGTACATAGACCGTAATAGGTGAGAATCCAATAGCAGATTCATCAGAAGCAAGGAAGCACAGCTCCCGCAGCCTGCGAGGGGGCCCAAAGAGGGTACTGTGGGTGACTCTCTTTGGGAGTTTTGATACTGTTCTGATGAGGAACTAACCTTTCATTGGAGAGTCCCCTTGATAGTTCTCTTTCTCTGCCTCAATGTAAAGTGTACATTTTAAATTTCTTAGTCCCATAATGGGATGGTTTAATGTCTTTGTCAACCTGAGTTTTTATCCTATACTTGTTCCTTAAAATAAAAGAATGGCTTGGGTTTCAAATGAACTCTTCGGTGTTGACTAACGGTAGAGTAGTCAGGAGGAGGAATGTCCACCAAGCTTCTGTCTGACAAAGTCCAGACTTGGGGAAGGGCCTGGCAAAGCCAGCATTCCAGGAGATTGTCAAAACCATCCCTTCTAGAAATTGTCTGTGTTCTAGTAATTATATGCATTATGAATTTACTCAAACTGGAAACTCTCTGATTGTTATTAGAAATCCATTGCTCAAACAACTGTTGTGGACTATTGAGAAGGATCCTGGTAATAACACATAGAAATCATGGAAAATAAAGCTATACTGACTTTAAAACAAAATTGGAAATAGAAAACAAAATAATTAGGACTAAGGAACAAAGAAACAGTATACGAAAAACATCTATAAAAAGACACGCTTGCCTTTCTTGTCTTTGCAGAAGTTAAGTTTTAACTTTTTAGTCCATAGATTAGGAGGTACAAATATTTTATAGAACTAACAATTATAGGACATAGGATAACTATAAAATATCTAGTAAGGTTACAATAACAAAATAGTTTTAGGTTAGTAGTTAATAGGGCATAGGGGTTATAATAGCCTATAACATAGTCTAGCTAATTAAGAAACCTCTAAATAAAAATATGGAGACAGAGTTTGGGGAAATGTTTAATTTCTGTCTTTTATCAAAGCAGGTTTAAAGAACTAAGAACAACATCATTCTTTTGGAAAATAAGGCTTCTTTTTACAGTGCATGAAACAGTCCATGAGGATTTGACCATGACTTTTAGATAAAATGTATAGTTTTATGTCTGGTGCTTTGAAGCAGTTTGAACTAAATGGTCAAATGCGATCCCTAGTTAATAAGAAGCTTTTCATTTATGCTAAGATAGGGCTTCTAGATTAATGTAGTACAGAAACCTTCAGAGCTTCTCTTATCAAATGAGGTAATGGTTTGAAAAAACCTCTAAAGAAAAAAAGTAACAGTTTATACCAGTTAGTTACATAGGTCAATGTGGTGGGGGGGTGTTGAAGACATAAATTGTCCTAATGGTTGATACTTTAAGATTACTGGGAAACTGAATAGAGAATTATATAACGAAGCAGATAATGAAAGTCTTGTTTGTGCACCTGCATAAAAAAGATCAACAACAAAGAACAGACAGCGTTTTGCTCAAGCAGGGTGCTGCGTCTGCTTGCAACTTGCTGCGGAGGTTCAAGTTGTTCCTCCGTGCCAACTCCACCCATCCTTTGGGGACCCTAAGAGTTGCTGGGGCTGGCAACAGAATGTATGGGCATCCAAGTATGAGTGGAGCCTTCCAGGCTGGCAGCCCAAAACAACCTACCAACCAAGCAACAGACCTACCCAAGCTTTAGTCTAGATTTTTAATCGGGGATGGTGGGATCTCATTTGCGGAGATCCCCATTTCTATCTGCCTATAGATAATCTATCTCCAGCCTCATTTGGGCCACTCTGGGGATCTGCTGCCAGTGAGTGGGGACTGTCCCACATCCCAGAAGAGGTGATGTGAAACCCTGGTGTTAACCTCACTGGCTTGTGCAATTAAAACACATTGATAAAATGAAATAAAGTAACATAAAGGACAAAAAAAAAAGTAAGTGCTTGGTGTTAGATGAGTGTCAGTAATGATGACCGTGTTTAGATGTATAGACTTAAGCTTTTATTTCCCAGAAAAATACAAATTCCTCTTTCACAAAGCGCAACCTGTGGAGGCCTCCCCTCCTCCCCATAGCATTGCTGGAATTCCTTCCCACTGTAAGCTGACCACCTCACCACACCTGAGTTTTGGCACATAATCAGTGTTTCTTGATGCAGCCGCAGTAACAATGCCTTCCTCCCTTAACAGCCCAATTTCAAACCCCCTGCCCAAGCCCTGTTCCCGCCAGAGAGCCAATAAATTCATTGACTCTGTGTTGCTGTTCTCTGGTCCTGAGAGCAGCCCTCTCACTGCCTTTCCTAATAAAATCTCTTATCTCAGCTACCAGGAGTCTCTTTGCTGCGTGAGTGCGTCCAACATTGGTGCTGCGACTCGGATCGTGTCTCCACCGTGCCTGCTCCCCTTCCCTTTTCCGATTGAGCCACCCTGGACCACGATTCCCCACTTCTCCACCGGTGACTCCCTAGAGCTAAGTTTTCATTCACTCCATCATTCCCTTGCTAGCCAAACACCAGCCCAATTTTCAGGTAAGTTCGCTTAGAGTTGGATCCCTTCTGCATGGTGATATCTTTACAAAATCGGTCTGAGTTTTTTTTCCCTGAGGTTCGGGACCTCCGTTCATTGGCCTCCATTTAAATTTCCCAGTGTTGGGTACTCAGCCCCTGGGAGGGGGTCCAGGACACCTTGCAGACACTAGTAACAGGTGATGACCCATTTCTGGTGCTCTTGTGATTATTTTGTGGAAGCTGGGCAAATGGAGATTCCCTACATTCAAAGCCTTTTCTTTTCTCTGCTCTAGACCGGATCTTTGTTTATTGTGTAACCCCTTCAACTCTTACTTGCTTTGAAATCTTCACCTGCCCTTCCCCCCCCATGGCTTCTCCCTCACCTCCATCCTTTGACCCTGCTGATGAACCTCCTCCCTATCACCTGCCTCCTCCTTAGCCAGCACCAACTGGAGCCCAACCCCACTCCAACTTCCCCTCCCCACTCCCCATGGCCTCTCCCTTGCCCATCCCTCCCACCACTCACTCAAAGTCCTCCTTGCTCCCCTTCTTTGCAGGTGCTAAATGTGTTGTTCATGTTTACACCCCCTTCTCTCTCTTCTTCTTTTTTCTTTTAAAGAGAGAAGGACAGTGAGAGAGAGAGAATCAATTTTTATTGAGTTTTTCACATGGCTTTCGTTGCTCTGACACTTCGTTGTGTACGTGGGTGCTGGGGTTTGAACCCCTGTACTTGCACATGCCAGGCAAGCACCGTAATCACCGAGCCAAGCCTCTGGAAGGTGTAAGCTGCTCCTGGTTCCAAGCATTTTGAAATGCTGAAGAGGGCTACATTCTTGTACTTTTGCAGCAGGGACTCAGCTTCAGGAAGCTGACTTGGAAGGACCAACAATTTCACTTAATTCTTGTAGAGTTTTCTCTTTAAATGGACACAAGGAAACAAAATGGAAAGTTCAAATGTCTAAGTTTTCTTTTCTACAAAAGCTTTTCCAGAGGATTTCACAGGCTCCCACATTCTTTCAATCTCTGGGAAAACTAATCTGAATCAAAAGTGCACCATGTAAACATCTTTAGATGAATAAATGCGGCCATTTCTTTTTCTTTTTCTCTTTCTTTTTTTTGATTTTGAGCTCAGTTTCACTGGTGAATTCACCTATCATGTTCTGCACCTAAATATATTTCTCAGTCAGTGTTTTTTTAAAAATCTAACTAGAGTTTTTAAATTGTGGTTTTTACTGCTGTCTTTATTCAAAAGGTATTCAAAGAAAGGCTCTGAACTCTGTGTTTCCTGTGGATTTTTTTGTGTGCACATCCTGTGTGTTTGTGTACGTGTGTGTTACATGTTGTGTTCAATATGGTACCAAATTGACTTATAGATGAGCACTCATAAATTAAATAATGAAAAAGGAAAATGGATCCAAATGACTTTAATTCACATGACTTAAACATTTAAAAGGAGGTTCAATATAAATCATTTAAACATAAGAGTAAAGATGTATTCAGGATTGCTCACATGTTTTTCTAGGTGATCAATCAATAGCATGTTGGTTTCTATAAATGTTTAGAGTGTAGCATTCATTGCTTCCAGGATTTTTCCTCAGCAGAAAAGATGGCTTATATTTGCCTGGTATCCTACTTTCATGAGTAACCTAAATTTAACAATTAAAAATGAATAAATTAGGGCTGAAGTGTTGGTTCAGCAGTTACAGCACTTGCCTGGCTTGCGCAGGTACGCAAGTTCAAATCCCTGCACCATGTACACAACAAAATCTTGGAGCAATGAAAGCCACATGAAAAACTAAATAAAATTGATTCTCTCTTTCTCTCTCACTGTCCCTCTCTTTAAAAAAATGAATAAATTAGATTTAACATAAATGGAATTAATCTCCATAAAAGTGTTTGTTAGAGGAAACATCTAATAAACTTGCAAAGTCAAAATGTGAAAACATCAATGGCTAGGTAAATTCGAGTAATCTTGACTTCTTAGTTTCTAGAAGGTAACATACATTTGAGTTTATTATATATGCTTTTATAGGTTGGTAACTAAAAAATATAATTTATTATTGCTTTTTTTTTTAAAGAAATGCTACTAAGAGTTAAAATTCTAACAGGTATAATTCTATATGCAAAGAGTACAAAGGTTTCAGCTGTCAATCAATTAAAGTGCTATAAATACCATAAAATATTTGATGTTATTAGATGAAGTAATTAGAAAGATTCCAAAATATTATAAGGATTGTTTCAAAATGTAAGTGTAAGAAAGAGTCAACAAATAGGAAATAAATGTAAAAAGTTATAAATATGGAAATATGATTTGGAAATTAAAATGAAAAAAATGTTGAATGAAGAAATACAGAGTGTCTAAGTTGTAAAAGGTTTATGGAGGGTAAACCTCAAAGTCTATATGGGATTAAATTAAATATAATTGGCACAATTTAAATTTATTTAAGGTTTCACCTAAGTTTAAACATTAATGTACTGTTATGAACCAGAATCTGATTCTATGTGTTGAAGTAACAAGGGTTTCTTAAAACATTGATCCTCGCTTATCAAGATAATTCTGGGTGTTAAACTTAATTACTTAGGAAAACTAAATCTTAAAGGAATTATAGTTTGTACCTATTTTAAAACCTTTTAAATGATTATTTCATAACATTAAATGAGCAACTGTTTTTCGGTTATTACAATATAGCTTAATATATGTAAATAGAATTATATTTAAGAACTAGATGTTTATCTGAGCCTTATTTATTTTATTTTTTTTAAGAGGGACAGCAAGAGAGAGAGAGAGAAAGAGAGAATCAATTTTTTATTTAGTTTTTCATGTGGCTTTCGTTGCTCAGACACTTCATTGTGTACGTGGCGCTGGGGTTTGAACCCGCATCCCTGAGCATGCAAGGCAAGCGCCGAAACCACTGAGCCACCTCTCCAGCCCCCTGAGACTTATTTAAATGATATGTAAGTTTATAAAATAAAAAAACATGTAGGACTACAAAGTAACTAGCATGCTCTCTTTTACACACTGTATTTCAAAACCTAGGTTATATCTATTTACTTTTATTACATAAATGTGTAATTGGTATACATCAGATAATAGTCTATCTCCAATCAGCGATGCTTTCCTAAATTTAAAAAATTTACAATATACTATGGATTCTGAATTTTTCTTCAATTTAGATTTAGTTAATATAAGGACATCTGTGTAATTAATACTGGCTTTTGTTGTGTATTAGATTATTCATGTCCTCCAAGTGTATAAAACTTTTAAGGTTAAAACTTAGGGCAGCATTTTACCAAGCTGATATTTCCAAACTAAAGTTGATTCTAACAATGGTCTCCTTCAGGTTTATATGGAAACAACAAATTTAATTGGGGATTTATTTATGTCATTTGATATTTCATAGTTGGATAAGAATAACCTGACTCTTTACACTGGGATAAAATTTAACTGTATTTTTGGCAAGTAATGAGGAGAGCCTAATTTATTTAAAGATTGGCAATGTAAAACATAAAACATTTTGCTACCCTTTCCAAAAAAGGAGCCCTCTTAGCTTTTATTTGACTTAAGTTTGAGAATATAAGGTTGTATGTTAACTAATACTTATATAGACTCAGGAAAACCCTACCATCTTTCTGGAGAAACTCGGAGAGGCACTGAGAAAACACATCATGGACCCTGAGTCCATAGAGAGTCGCAAAATTTCAAAGGGCAAATTTATTTCAGAGGGCCCCAGACATTCAGGGGAAGTTACGATAATTGGCATATGGCCCTGATCAGTCTTTAGATAACCTCTCCTAACTTGCAACCTCTGTCTTTTATAACAATGATCAGAAGGAGAGGAAAGAAAGGGAACACAGAGACTGGAAAAAACTGAGGCACTGGCTATGGCCCTGAAAAGGGGTCAGCTCCTGGGATAATAAAGGAGAGAATGGAATAGACCCCAAGCCACAAAAAGGACTTATGTCCATTGTGAAAAAGGGGGACATCACCTGTGGGCGTATCCACAGGCTAAGCGACCACCACCAAGGCCCTATCCTATCTGTTGAGGCAATCACTGGAGGAATAAATGTCCCCAGGGGCACAGGTCCTTGGTTCCAGGGGTCCCCACACAGGCCTGACAGGGCCGAGGTCGGCTTTAATGGCTCTCGTGACTCCTGTCATCATGCGTGAGCCTCAGATATGCTTCTCCATAGGGAGCCATAAGGTCAGTTTCCTCTTGGACACTGGTGCTAGCCTTTCCGTACTTGTCTCTTACCCTTCTTGATCCCCCCCTCCAAACACTGTGACGGTGCAAGGAGTGTACATGGGACAGGATGATGCTTTCTCTGATAGTCCAGAGTGTCCTACCTCTTATTAGGGAGAGCTTTGCTTTCAAAGATTCAGGCTTCGATCATGATAAATCTCAGGCCCCTGAGACCATTATGCTCACATCTATTAAAATGTGATATAAATCCCGATATATGGGCCACTAAAGGCAGAATTGGGTGAGCAAAAAGTGCAATTCAATTAAAATAGCCCTAAGGGCTCCCCCTGTTCTTTCATGCCAGAGGCAGAAACACGGCCTTAAGGTAATTATGAAGCAGACATTCTCCTCCTCTCTATGGTGCCTAATCCTTCTTCCCCCTTATTTGAGATCTTAGCTACTGCTTCTTAGTTTATTGTATTAGATGACTATTTCTGTAGACTCTCAATTACACTACATGCTTTTTTTTTTTTTTTTAAAGAAACAGGGGACAGTGAGAGAGAGAGAAAGAGAAGCAATTTTTATTTCGTTTTTCATGTGACCTTCATTCCTCAGACACTTCAGACACTTCGTTGTGTACGTGGGTGCTGGGGTTCGAACTCGTGTACTTGCGCATGCCAGGCAAGCGCCGTAACTGCCGAGCCACCGCTCCAGCCCGCATATTTGTCTTTGAGGAGCCAAATAACAGACCTGGTTCTCCCTCTTTTAGATTCAGTGTTAATTTTCATTCTGGCATTAACTTTTTGATATCTTAGTTCAGCTGATTCATTCCAAGTTAAAATCTGTTTAACTCCTGATGGTGATGAAGAGGCAGCCACCCAGGAGCACTCCAGACATCCTTGAACACTTCTTACGTCCTTTATCATGGACCCCTTAATTGACCCAAACATTCTTAGAAGGAAACCCAAACTTCTTGCTCATCTTCACCCCCGCTCAACGTGAAGTAGCCAAAGAATGGTCATCGCCCATCATCGCCCAATTTCCCATTTTTTCCCGAAATAAAGGTTTCCTTAATTAGAAGCGGAAATGAGACAGAAGGAAAAGTTAGGCAGTCAGAGGAGTTAGAATGCTCCATTCAATCAAGGGAAAACTGGTTCTTTTCCTTTCAGATCAATTTGACATCCCCCAAAGCTCGTGAGAAGGGTCTGGCAAGGTGGGTCCAGATGCAGACACTCCTTTCTGTGAAGCCAGCCACCACATTCTTTCTATTGATGCCTGAGGAGCAAACCCTAGGCTGGACCCAACCAGAATTTCCCACCTCCAAGTTCTAGGTGTGGGGGAAGAGAGAGGTCAACCAACCAAAGGGTAACTCTCCAAAATAGATGGCTTTGGATTTGCTTACTGCTGAAAAGGGCAGAGTCTGTCTCTCCCAGGGAAGAATGCTGCTACTACATTAACCAATCTGGCCTAGTAGAGGAAAACGCTCGAACCCTTAGTAAATTAAGTGAAGACCTGAAACGCAAATGTCAACAGTCTGCTCCCTCAGAATGGCTCCAGGGACCAATAGCCACCTGGCTCCTTGCCCTCCTGGGACTCCTGGCCACTCTTTGCCTCCTTGCTTTAATTTTGCATTGTATTTTTCAGCTTCTCCAAAATTTTTGAGCAGACCAATTTCAGTCATCACCAACCAGAAGATTAATCAAATGTTCCTATCTGGTTATCAGCCTTTGAGAAGCCAACCTGAAGATCAACATCCCCAGACACCCCAGTCCTAGAATCACCACCCCTGGTGAGCAGGAAGTAGCTTCAGAAGATGGACCTTCATCCCAGCTCCCTTATAAAATAGAAAAGGGTAGAATGTTAGATGAGTGTCAACAATGATGGCCGCATTTAGATGTATAGACTTAAGCTTTTATTTCCCAGAAAATACAAATTCCTCTTTCACAAAGCACATCCTTTAGAGGTGCTCCACCCCACAGCATAGCTGGAATTCCTTCCCATTGTAAGCTGGCCACCTCGCCACACCTGAGTTTTGGCATGGAGTCCATGCTTCTTGGCCCAGCCGCAGTAAGGATTCCACAGTAACAATTCCTTTGTTCCTCAACGGTCCAATTTCAAATCCCCTGCCCAAGCCCTATTCCTGCCAGAGAGCCAATAAATTCACTGACTCATGACCATGCAGCTGCTGTTCTCCAGTCCTGAGAGCAGCCATCTCGCTGCCTTTCCTAATAAAATCTCTTATCTCAGCTACCAGGGGTCTCTTTGCTGCCCAAGCGTGTCCAACACTTGGGGAGGAAGATCTGGTCTGGCATCTCCTGTCCGTCACTCAGAGTTACCTAATCTTTCTCAGCCCTCAATTTTCCTTATCTGTGAAGTGAAGCAAACAATATTTAAATTCTAGCATAAGTGTTGGAATTCAAGCAGATAATGTTGGTAAAGCATTTAGCCCAGTTACTGGCACAAGGTCAATGGTAGCTATTGTATTATAATCCTCCCTTCCTCCCTCAGGATTCTCCCTGTGTTATATTAGCGAGTCAATAAGCTGGCTGACCGAATTGTTCTCCTTTAACACATTTTTAATCCTTGCTATCTGAGGTCTTTGCCTCTGGAGGCCAGGGTCCTGATTTGCAATCTTTCCCTAGCTGGGTGTGGGCTTTCTGGGATTCTGAGGCTCGGGCTACCCCAGGTGACCGCTCCCAAGCTAGGAGCTTATTCCTGGAGAAACCTCCGCAGTGTCCCCTGCGTATTCCACGTGTGTGATTTTTGGCTACTAAGGCCGGAGAAGCTGGGCTGGGAGGGCTGGCCCCTCCTGGGTGGACCTCAGCCTTAGCCCTGTGCTGGAGAGGAGCTGGCCCACCCACCTAGAGGAAGCAGAGGGAAGGTTGGGAAGCCTCAGGTCTCTGGCTAGCTTAGAATTTATCTTGTGGGCTTCTTCTAAGAGGTGCTGTCTTTGAGAAGTGGGGGGGGAGAGCCTACTTCATCTCAGATATGCTGCAACCCTCTAGCACAGACAGGCCTGGTCAACTTCTGTTTCTTGAAGTTTCTACTCCATTTTGAAGAAATCAATGTGTTATAACAGAATCATAAAAAGAGCAATTAGTATATTTTTCATTAATGCTTTTAACAAAAAGAAGCCTCTGGCTCTGGATCCCTAAGCATATAAAGAGAGGACAATGGGAGCGACCCTTTGCCAGAGCCCAGATATTCCCCCAAAAGCCAGGACCGGTGTAATACCAGAGGGGTATTTGGAAAGTCATCATCAAATTGTTAGTGAGCATCTCCTCTGGACAAAGGCTCCTATTTGACATTTCGCTTGCGCAGCAGAAGTTGCTCCTGGATTGAGGGAGGTGTAAGAGAGTTCAGGCTTCATTGTGCCCATTCTTCTCTCCACACCTGGAAAAAGCTCTGCTGTCTCCCTAGAGAGGCTGAGGGATGAGACACATCTGCTTGTTCCCTTAGAGCAGAGAGATATGAAACAGATGGACTAGAGAGGACATGCCTGCCTCTCGACCTCCTGGCCTCCCTGTTCATCCAAATTACAAAACAGGCAGGGGGAATCAGGAAAGGAAAGAGGGAGAGGTAAATAACATGAATTGCATGCTTCTTGCTTGCTATATGAAATTGGTGTCTTTGTAGATCAAATAATGAAACATCAGCAATTTCAACCTAAGATGTGCTGGCGCACCATCTTTTCGAATTTGCACAAACCCTGGAAGGTTTATGTTGCTGTTCACATTGTCCCACATTCAGCATGGGGAACCTGCCCAAGTTGTCTATGATGGAGTGTTAGGGCTGGGCACAGGTCCCCGTGGCTCTAAAACTCCAGTACTTGTCCTACAAAGTCATGGTGATACTGTGAAGGACCAAACATTAAAGTCCATTGTTCATATTCCTCGCTTCCTATGCTGGATGGCCTCTAGCAACCTCGTCCTGCCTTTTATACCCTGCTCATGTCTCATGCTGGCATCAGTGGGCTTCCCTACCCTCCAACTTTCCATTGGGTTTGGGAGATATCAGCAGTGGTCTCAGGACATAGACATGGGGAAGAAACAGAGATTAGAGTGGAACATGTTGGTGAGGCAGGAGATAGATTATCCATAGGCAGACAGAAATGGGGACCTTGAAGAATGGGATCTCACCACCTCAGATTATAACCTTAAGCTAAAGCTTGGGCTTGTTTGGATATTGTCTGCCTGACTGGAAGGCCCCACTCATGCCTAGATGTCCATACATTCTGTTCCCACCCCAAGCTTCCTCGACTACCCTAACATTAGAACCCCAATAGCTTGTTGTGAACACAAGCAGTTGTTTTGTTTTAAGAAACAAGTACAGGACAAATTCAAGGTTTATAAAGATATTAAACCATCCCATTATGGGAATAAGAAATTAAAATTGTACACTTTCAACTGAGTCAGAGAAAGAGAACAACCAACAGAGACTCTCCAATGAAAGCTTACTTCCTCATCAAAACCCCTAGACAGAGTGTCACCAATGGTACCTTCTTTGGGACCCCTCCAATGCTGTGGGAGCTTTCCTTGCTTGATTCTAATAAACCTGCTACTGAATTCTCACCCTCCATTGTTTGCAAACTTCATTTTGGGTCCATGAAATAAGAAACCACCAGCACTCACATGACCCCATGTTACAGAAGCTTTGTTAAGAGCTTGAAGCTGGTTCTTGATCTTAGAATTTCTATTTTGGAATCGTGATTCAAAGCCATCTGCTCCTGCCTGCAAAGCCAGCTCTTCATTGTTAGTTCAGTTATTGCTTAGTCACTCACTCAGTCATCATATTTTCAGCTCCTACATTGTGCCATGAGCTGCTCTCTGCCCTGGGCCTACAATATAATGAAGACACGCTGTGCTTCGAGAACCTTGAAGGGACAGTTCTTCTGCCCAGAGGAGGAGGTGGGGAAAGCTTCCCTAATCCTCCTGGAAGGATATTTGGGTGTGGTGTGGGAAACTTCTGATGGAAAGGTAGAGATTTGGGGGGGGGGGAATGGCATGCTAGAAAGCCAAGCCCCAGGAACTCTCTCCACCAGAATTAATGTGCAGTCCCTACACATTTCAGTAAATCCCACTTTTCCGAAGGTCCCTCAAATTTGCTAAGCACCCTGGCTTTCCAGGAAGTGAGCTTTTTAAACCACCTTTTCAAACCACCTTTTCAAGAATGGAATTCTGTAAGCCAGGATCATATTCCTAGTGGGGAACCAGCTCCGTAAGTAAAGTCAACTTCTTGAGAGTGGCTAGCCATCCTGAATTCCACGAGGACCATTGTTAAACGTGACACTCTGGTACAGCTCTGGTTGCATAGTCAATTCGTCCAGTTAAGACCTGTGCAAATAATTACGTTTCCATGGAAAATAAGGAGATTCAGAATTCAGAATTTCTGTTTTGGTGATCATCAGATATCACTTTTGGATATTTTATTTGAATTTATGAATGTAGAGTTTACTAAATTATTTTGGATTACAGAAAGCTGAGGAACAGAGATAATCTCCTACTTAGGATGACCCAACTTACAATTTTTATACTATAGAATGGTTTGAAAACAATAGGTATTCAGCAGAAAGCGTATTTGGAATTTGGAATTTGGGTCTTTTTCTGGGCTAGAGCTGTGTGTTCCAGTGAGTGCTCTGCTGTGATTCTGTGTGGTGGCAGCTGTCCAGGGCACCCGGTCACTCACATGATCAAGACGGGAAGCAACAAATACTGTAAAGGATGCTGCTTTGCTAAGCTATGACATGCACTAGGATAGGTGTAGTAAACGAATTTTGACTTACAATATTTTCAGCTTATGATGCACTCCTTAAAACATAATCCTATCATGAATCATGGAACATCTGTGTATTTGTAGGGAACACAGACCAGTAAAAGTACATCAACACCATCAAAACTAATTACCCTCTAAAAAACATATTCCTTTGTCTATTTACTGAGTATAGGGGGGTTGAACCCAGGGGCACTTAACCCCTGAACCACATCCCCAGACCTTTTTATTTTCTATTTTGAGAGACAAGGTCTCATTAAGTTGCCTAGGACCTCACTAAGTTGCTGAGGCTGGCTTTGAACTTGCAATCCTCCTGCCTCAGCCTCCTGAATCGCTGTGATTACAGATGTGCCAGCGTGCCCAGCTTGTTCAGTCTTATACAGCAAATCCTGGCTTGGCCAGATCTTGGGTAAGAAGTCTGCCTTCATGAAGCTATTTGTTTCTCGATTAAAAATGAGTCTTGAAAATCCTAACTCAGCCCACTGTTGTGGTCTGAATGTTTTCTAAGCAATGTCAGCACAGAAACCTGGACTGAAAAGGCTACCTTTGAAGTGTGAGTATTTTGTAGTACCTTTCAAGCCAGTCACTGTGACTGTCCTTTGGTGAAGACAAAAATACTGGTCTGTAGCTAATAGCAGAGACTTCAAGCAAGCATCCGAGTGAAATAAAACTCTGTAAGTGATAGTGACACAGAGGGTGGCCAACTTATAGTTATAGAACTGACCCACACTGCAGCAACCAGCCCAGGAAACCAAACTATAACCCTGGCAGCAACTGGCCCCAAAAGGTCAGAACTTGATTACTAACGGACAACTTCCCTAGTTGGCCCCAACACCACCAGTTTTAGGACCAACCTGAGAAAGCCAAATATGGTTCCCTAACCAATCACATGGGGTGTCCTGCTACTAGTTAGCCTACCTACAGCTTCCTCAACAGTCTACAAGGAAGTGGGGACTCACCTCTAGCCTGTTCTTTTCTGTCTCTGTAAAGTTTCTTCTCTCCTCTGCCTAGCTGTGATTCTCCAACAAATACTAGTGACAAAGTCTGACTCCCTTGCTATAGCAAGCTCAGAATATAGAGCGTTAGCTTATTTTGATTTCAGTTGTCTTCATTTATTTGTAAAACATAGGCCTGATGGCTGTAGTTTATATATAACTGATAATATTCAAATGTGAAAATTTCAATAAAATGAAAAATACAGCTGTCGAGGAAATGGGGCACAAAATAAAAAGAAAATCTTGAGTTTAAAGTTGAACAATCTGAGACAGAATTTTTCCTAATAATATTAAGTAAACATTTATGGAATAATATCTGGATATTTGTATTTTTACAAAACTCCAAGAATAAACTTAATGTGTATCTTAGCTTAAGAGTCCTTGGCCAAGAAGATGCTATATGAAAATTAGTGTGGCAACTTAAACATTATAATAATGTGCAAAATTCTTACTGCTAATGTGATCCTGCTGTTGCCTAACATCAGACAAAGTAGCTTTAAGACTCATAAATATAGAAAAATGAAATGGAACTATTTCATCGGAGTTTTAAATCAGTGTTATTCCCTGTTGTTTTGGATATGAGGTGTCCCCTAAAAGCCCATGTGTGACAATTCAGGAAGGCTGAGGTGAAATGATTGGGTTAATAAGACCTTAACCCTGGACCTGGAGTGGTGGATCAGTGGTTACAGAGCTTGCCTGGCATGTGTGAGGACCCAGGATCAAATCCTAGCACCGCCACATACGCAACAAAGTGTCAGAGCAACGAAAGCCACATGAAAAACTAAATAAAATTGATTCTCTCTCTCTCACCGTCCCTCTCTCTCTTAAAAAAAACAAACAAACAAAACCTTCAACCCAATCAGTGAGTTAATCCCCTTGAAGGGATTAACTGGCAGCTGTGGGCAGGGTGTGGCTGGAAGAAGTGGGTCATTGGGGGTGTGCCTTTTGGGTATATACATTCTTTTTTTTTAATTGAGAAATTTATTTTTGAACAACCATACAAGTTTTTAACAAAACAATATAAAATGTATATAGATTCTGGATATTAGATTTACAGCCAGGAGTGCCCCCCCCCTAATTACCCACCCTTATCCCTCCCTTCCCCTTCCCACAATATCTCTAAAAAAGTATTAGGTTGTATAACATTACACCTTATCTGGATTTAGCACATGACAATAGACCACTTTTCTCAATGGCCAGGGTCTAGATCCAGCCTCCACAGATGAGTGGAGACATTCGACCCTTGGTTCTCTGGGTTAAGCTGATTTTACTCAGTATAATTTCTTCCATAGCTATCCATTTACCTTCAAAGGCTGCAATATCATTGTTTCTTATTGCTGTGTAAAATTCCATGGTGTATATGTACCACAGTTTTTGGATCCATTCATCCAGTGAAGGACATCTGGGTTGTTTCCATAATCTAGCAATAGTAAATTGAGCTGCTATGAACATAGATATTGCTGTGTCACTATAATGTGCTGATTCTAAATCCCCTGGAAAGATTCCCAGGAGAGGACCAGCAGGGTCGTATGGTGGGCTCATCCCTAGTTTTTTAAGGATTCTCCACACTGCTTTCCAGAGGGGCTGTACCAGTCTGCAGCTCCACCAACAGTGTGTTAGTGTGCCTATCTCTCCACAGCCCCTCCAGCATCATCTATTATTATTTTCTTCATTTTTGCCATTCTGACTGGCATAAGGTGATATCTTAATGTAGTTTTCATTTGCATTTCTCTGATTACTAGAGATTTAGAGCACTTTCATGTATATATTCTTTATCTAGCATGGAGTTGCTAGCTCTGCTCTCCTTACTGATGTGATGCCTTCAGCTCTCTGCTGCCTAGAGCGGAGATACACAGCCTCACCTTGACCCCCAAGGAATGGAGCCGATATTCATGGACCTCTGAAAACTGAGCCCTAAAATAAAACTTTTCCTCCTAAAATTATAGTTGTCAGGTCCTTGGATCGCAGTAGTGAAAAGTTGACTAAAATATCCCCTCAAAAACCACAATATATTATGGCAGTGAGGGCACTGGAAAATATTCAGAAACTTCCCAGAAAGCATACAATTCCTGAAGTATTTATATTAACTACATTTTTCTTCTGCAAATTTAACCTAAGGCAGATATTTTTTCTGATTTGATAATTTTGCCCATGTGATTGTTATAGTAGAAGCACATCAAATAAATTTAATTATTTTGAATACTTCTCTTTTTATAGATAAAAGAACAAATGGTTATGATATTCCAGGGAACTGGAAAGGTGGTTTTTGGTATAGAGCAACCTGGAAAGTTTTATTTTTTCCTGTATTTAGGATTCAATCTTGAGTGGAAAAGAAAAAGTTATAAGAGGAGATTTGTAAGATAGGATTCTGTGTTATTGAAAATCAGTTCTTGATTATTTATTTAATAAAATTGACAATTAAACATTTAAAAATAAAGAGTAGTTGATACGGATTAGAAAGAATCCTAGTTCTTTTGTAAGTGAAAAAACTTTGTTTTACTTTTTCTTAAATAATAAAGATTTGAGAAAGTCAATATAAAGTTTAGAGGATGATTCTGGTACGAACCAGAATATCTACTATATAAATAGACTATAAAGTATAGTCTTTCATACTATAGTAAATAATTGCATTCATCGGTAAACGAAGAGATCTATCAACTCATCAACATTGCATGAATGTTGCTGTAATTTAAATGCATTTTATGCCTTTCTTTTCAGATGCAGGTATGTTAAACCAAGGCAAATTATTTCACTTTCCAAGTTTTGGCCTTCATTTTGCTCTTTCATGTTCTGAAGCAGGAATTCTCTATTGAGGGTCTATTAAGTCAAAACTGTTTTCATAATAAGATGTTATTTATGTTAATATGCAATGCATTTATCATTCCTCTCTTTAATGAATCAATCAATAAATAAGAATATTAAAGGTTTGTTAGGATCATTTCAATACAGGTAATATTGTCAGTTATAATCCTCACACCTAAGTCCTTGAAGTCTGGGATATACATACAGCCTCCAAGATGATTAGCAATGATCCTGTCTCTTGGTATTCACACATTTGCATTATCTACCGTCCTGGATTTGGGCTAAACTTACTGACCTGCTTCTACAGAAACAAAGATGGCAAAAGCGATGGATATCACTTCTGAGTGCTCCCTCTATCTCTCTCTGGCTCACTCACTCCAAGGGAATTCAGTTGCCACATTGTGAACTACCTTGGGAGAAGCTCATGAAGAAAGAAACCCAAGGAGAATTTGGCCAACAACTAGTGAGAAACTGAACACCTCTGCCAACCAGTCCATGATGAACTAAGTCCTTCTGAAAACCATGTGAGTGAGTTTGGAAACAAATTCTTTCCCAGCTGAAAATTCACGTGAGACTCCAGTCCTGGCCAACCATTTCACAACAATGTCATGCAACCTTGTGCCTTCCTGTTACACTTTGGATTTATGAGGTGTCCCCCAAAAGCTCACGTTCAAGACAATGCAAGAACATTGTCTTGCATCAATCTACTGATACAGATGAATTGGTTACAACTGAAGGCAGGTGGGGTGTGGCTGGAGGAGACAGGTTACTGAGGGATGCCTTTGGGGTTTATATCTTGTTCTTGGTGAGTAGAGCTCTCTCTCTCTCTCTCTCTCTCTCTCTCTTTCCTTCCTGTCGCCATGTTCTGCTCTGTTTTCTTCTGCCATGATGTTCTGCTTCAGTTGGGCCCAGAGCTATGGAATCAGCTGACCATGGACTAAACCTCTGAAACCATGAGCCAAAATAAACTTTTCTTTCTCTGTTGTTCTTTTTAGCTCTTTTGGTCACAGTGATGAAAAAGCTAATGAAAACATTTCCAGAGATAGGAAATCATTTCACACTCTTACAATAAGAGATAAAAGACTTTTCTGAATTAGAAGTGGATTAACACAGAGACGCACAGAAAGCTTACAGCTTCAGGTTTACAATTTCAATAGGTCACAAATAAGCAAGGACTGGAGTGATAGCTCAGTGGTAGAATACTTGCCTGGCATGTGTGAGGACCTGGATTCAAATCCCTGCACCACATACACAAGTAAGTGTCAGAAAAATAAGAACCAGATGAAAAAATAAATAAAATGGATTCTCTTTCACTCCCTCTCTTAAAAAAGTCAAAGGACACAGCCAATGGGGGAAAAACAATAAAATCACAGAAAATTTACCATTAATTACCATTACTAACATCAAACAGCTGTTCTAATATACACTAAATGCTTAATTGATTTGAGATAAAGGTGGAGATAAACAAGTAAGAGTGGCAAACTGGATTATCTGTCATCTCTCCCCACAGAGAATAGATATCTATCATCCATCTAGAGAAATCACCCAATTTGCTGTCACCAGTGGGGAATAACTTGGCGTAAGAAGAACAAAATAAAAACAAAAGCACAAACTTTATTTGTAAGGGGGGAAAAAAGGAAGACTCGAGAAATGGGGAGTTAGCAATGCTAAATTTCAATGAATTCTACTTGGAGTTCACCTCTCAGATCCAAGGAGAGACATATTTGGGCTTAAGTTCCCCATGAATTCATTTCCTGGCAATGCATGTTACTTCATTTTGTTGGATGAATTCATTGGGTTACTCAGAAAACCTCCAATTGATTGAAGACTACATTTTTTAAACAAAAGAAAAAGCATGATTCACACTGATGTAAAATAAACACATAACACAGATTTTGTTTAACTCATTTTAAGTGAAAAACAGCAACAGAATAAATACATGTATACATACATATATATACCATTAAGAATGTCAAAGTACATTTGCTTAGTTACACGAAACCGATCAATAGCCACAGAGTGAAAATCGATTATATCTTCACCAAACACAACCTGCATTTACACAGATCAGGTTCATATCTACTGTATTGATTTCTATAATGTGCAGATCTGTTAACAGCTCAAAAACAGTGAAAGGTAGAGGAAGCCCAGAAGGAAGAGTGTGCTAGGGAGGACCTCACCTAATATTTCTTCCTCTGTCAAAGGCTTCCACAGTTTCCCTGACAGAGGGCTTCGTGGGCACGTATGCATGTAAGCTCCACGTATGTTCTTTTACTCATATCCGATTAAATCAGAATCTTTCTGATAAGGCACTCCAGGTGTAGCCTAGGTTGGACAATCAATTTTCAGTTTTATCCCTGCAAAACGGAAGGCAGATTTTATTTAACCTTGCAAATAACTATATTATTCAAGGAATGTTAAGAAACTCCATAAGAATTTCTGATGGTGGGGCAGGGAAAGAGGAATATCAGTAAGAGTTGGAAACCTTTTATTTTAGTTCAGGCAGAAAGGCAGAATCTACTAAACTGAGGATTACAGATGACTTAAGGAAAAAGAGAAAGAGCTTGTATTAAACCAATCTAGTTTATTGAATGCAATGAAATAATGTAATTAAGCCTTTGCTGCTGGATTTCCATCAGTAATTTGCTTACACGAAGCTGTTGCTTGCGGACTAAAATGGGTCCTGGAAATCCCGCTTCGCCCACTGGCTTCGCTGGAAGTTGTCTGAGCAGTGTCAGCTTGGAAGCCTTTTGAAAGTCCCTTGAATGCCCTTCCCATAAAACTCTGAGAACTGCCTTCAAGCTTACTAGAGGGCCCTGGGGCAAGCATCAGAGTCAAACATCACTTGTAGATGCCAAACGCCAAAAGGCTGAGGTCAAATTATGGTAGTAATCAATAATATCAAAATGTAGAAATAAAGAAAACCTCTACTGGGATTCAATACAGAAATATTTCATATGTGTTTGATCAACACTTTTCCCTGAGGGTAAAAACATCATTCAGGGACTGGAGTGGTGGCTCAGAGGTTACCTCGCTTCCTGGCATGAGCAAGTACCTGAGTCCAAAACCCAGCACCACATACACAGTGAAGTCTAGAAGCACCAAAAGGCACATGAAAAACTAAATAAAAAACATTTCTCTCTTTCTCTCTCTCTCTCACGGTCCCTCTCTCTTAAAAAAAAAAAAAAACAACATTATGCGGGGGGCAGGGTGGCTGGATGGTAGCCAGTGGTTATGGTGCTTGCCTGGCATGTGTGAGGACATGGGTTTGAACCCCAGCACCACCTGCACAATGAAATTTCAGAGCAACGAAAGCTATGTGAAAAACTAAAGGAAAGTGATCCTCTCTCTCTCTCTCTCTTTAAAAAAAGTTATAATAAACATTATGAGGTGTTGGAGAGGTGACTCAGCAGTGGAGCGCTTGCCTGGCATGTGTGAGGACCCAGGTTCAAACCCCAGCACTGCATATACAGCTTTGTTTTGGAAAAACAAAAACCAAAGCTAAGTGCTTTCTATGATTTGGTGGTTCTTCCTATGCAACTCTTACAATAAATGTTGCACCAGCTAGTCAAGAAACATGGAGCTGGGGGTGATGGCTCACACTTGTAATCCCAGAGGCTTGGGAGGCTGAGACCGAAGGATCACAAGTTCAAAGCCAGACTCAGCAAGTTAGCAAAGGCCTAAGCAATTTAGTGAGGCCCCACCCCCCAAAAAAAGAACCATGGAGCATGAAAAAAAAATTCAATTATTTCTAGCATCTTTCCATTGATAAGGTAAAAATAAATTTTTGATATCTTCCTTGTGCCCTTTGGGTTATCTCAAAGGTAGTTTTAGGTGTAAATAACATTCTCAAATGTTATCTTGGTTTTCCTGAATATAAGGCCTGATCTTGGGAGGGAAAAATCAAAAAGGTTGTCAGAGGAGATTTGATCACTTGCTTTAGGGAGGTCAAGGATAACTGAGAAGCAAGACTTAGCAATTTAATCTAATTCAAACAAAAAATTATATGCACATAGAAGAAAACAATATAATTCTGCAGAAACAATGTTTTCACAAGTGAGAAGTCTTTTTAATAATAAAATTAATCATGAAATCTAAACAAAGCACAGAACTCTATTCTGTTAAGGCATGAAAGTTTTGATCTTCGGACAGATTACAGAGATGACAAATAATAACCTTTCAGATTATAGATGAAAACATTAACCCATTTAAACTCAAATCTTCAATTCTGTGAATATTTCAAGAAAATTGACATAGGTATATTAAAATTAGAAACAATAACCTAGAACTTAAGTTTACGTTATTATCATGAAGAATGAAAATACGTATTATCCTGTAAAGAAGACACTGGGACTATATATGTAGCATCTTTTACATAACTCGAGCCATTGTATAACAAGGACATTGGACAAATGTGATACTCTTTCATACATTTCACAGCATACACAGAAATGATTTTCACAACCTGTTCAATAGTTCATTTTGGTAGAAAGGAATGCAATGCTCCAAAGTATTACGCTGTCAGAACATTAGATTTTTCACACTGTATTGTTGCTTTTGCACCACAGGGATTGTTTTACATTATCATAGTTTCTACCACCTGAGAATAATACGGCTTCTCACGTCAAATCTGATATCATCTTGGATGGTAGTAGGTCCTCAAGTGTTACACTTTCTTCCTCCTGATGATTTCTCCTTGCATCCTTATAGGTATGCTAAGCAGATGTTTCTTGAAATTCAACAAATTTCTTGTCTTCCTTCAAAATTTTGTTAATAATCCATGCAATTATGATATATATATATATATCAATTATTTGAGTGAACAAAGGCCAATGCCATTTTTTTTTACCTCTAATAGAAGTGGTATATTTGGAAACAAGCCAAATGTATCCACACCACCCTTGAAATTAGTAGTTACCCACCACCTTTGGTTGAGGCACATTGGCCTTGCTCTACTAGGTGGATCCATTCCAGTTTTTTGAGGAGTCTCCATACTTCTTTCCAGAGTGGTTGTACCAGTTTGTCATCCCATCAACAATGCATAAGTTCATCCTTTCCCCCACATCCTTGCTTACATTTATTATGGTTCATGTTCTTGATTGTTACCATTCTGATTGGAGTGAGATGAAATCTTAGTGTATTTTTACTTGCATTTCTTTAATTGCTAGAGATGTTGAACATTTATTCATATATTTGTTGACATTTTGCATTTTGTTTTCTGAAAAGTATCTGTTCAGTTCTTTTGTCCATTTATTGATCAGGTTGTTTTTTTTTTGGTGGTAAGTTTTTTGAATTCTTTGTGTATCCTCGATATTAATGCTCTGTCTGAGGTGCAGGAAGCAAAGATTTTTTTTTCCCATTCTGTAGGTTTGCTCTTCATGCTTTTCAATTTGATGCCATCCCATTTATTGATTTGTACTTTTACTTCTTTTGCTTTGGAGATCTTGTTTAGAAAGTCAGTTCCTGAGCCAACGTGTTGGAGTGTTGGTCCTAACTTTTCTTCTAGTAGGTGCAGGTTTCTGGTCTATCTCCTAGGTCTTTGATACACTTTGAGTTGAGTTTTGTTCAGGATGAGAGACAGGGATTAAGTTTCATTCTATGGGAGATCATCACAGCCTGTGATCCCTCCGACAGGAAATTAATATCCAAAATTTACCAAGAGCTCAATAAACTTAATACCCCAAATACAAACAATCCAATCAATAAATGGGCCAAAGAGATAAATAGAAACTTCTCAACAGAGGAAATTGAGCAAGCCAATGAATACATGAGAAAGTGTTGTAAATTACTAGTAATCAGAGAAATGTAAATCAAAACTACATTAAGATTTCACCTCACTCCAGTCAGATTGATGAAGATGAAGCATATAAACAGTAACAGATGCTGGAGGGGTTGTGGGGAGATAGGAACACTAGCACACTGTTGGTGGAACTGGTACAGTGGCTTTGGAACAGTGTGGAGAATCCTCAAAAAACTAGGGCTGGATCTACCATACAATCCAGCTATCCCTCTTCTACATATTTTCCCAGAGGAGTTAGAATCAGCACATTACAGCAACACAGCAAAATCTATGTTCATAGTAGCCCAATTTATAATACCTAAATTATGGAATCAACTCAGATGCCCCTCACTGTATGAATGGATCCAAAAACTGTGACACACACACACACACGTCATATATATGTGTCATACACACACACACACACACACACACACACACACACACATACATATTGTATATATGTATACACAATGGAGTTCTACTCAGCAATTAGAAATGAT
>PVKS010024735.1:0-30700 GCA_004027875.1 Aplodontia rufa | reverse complement strand
AAATAATATATAATGTATATAGATTCTGAAGATTAGATTTACCCCCAAGAGTGCCCCCCCAATTACCCACCCTTATCTCTCCCTTTCCCTTCCCACAATATCTCTAAAAATGTATTAGGTTGTATAACATTACACCTTATCTGGATTTAACACATGATAACAGACCACCTTTCTCAATGGCCAGGGTCTACCTCCAGCCTCCACAGATGAGTGAAGACATTTGACCCTTGGTTCTCTGGTTGTGCTGATTTCACTCAGCATAATTTCTTCCATAGCCATCCATTTACCTTCAAAGGCTGTAATATCATTGTTTCTAATTGCTGTGTAAAATTCCATGGTATATATGTACCACAGTTTTTGGATCCATTCATCCAGTGAGGGACATCTGGGTTGTTTCCATAATTTAGCAATTGTAAATTGAGCTGCTATGAACATAGATATTGCTGTGTCACTATAATGTGCTGATTCTAAATCCCCTGTAAAAATAGCCAGTAGAGGAGTAGCAGGATCATATGGTGGGCTACTTGGCTCTAAAAAGAATAAAGTTAACACCCCCTTCTCCTTGTCAATTAAAGATCCTTCTGAGCCACTTAACATAGGCAACATGATATATAGGTGAGAAAGTTGTGTTTGCATTCATTTATTTTTCCTTATTAGGCAAGAAAGTTCTTAAAATGTGAATTTTTTGAAAACTCCTTCAAACAGTTCACAAACATCAACTAACACCGAATTCAAAAGGATGTCTGTAATGTTCCATGCTTTCCAGAGAATTCTGAAAAAATAAGGTGGCCTTTCCGGTCCTATATGCAACTCTCTCCTAGATTCCCAACACTTTTAATTAAGTTAGAGAACAGTGGCTCAGTGATTTGGGCACTTGCCTGGCATGTGGGAGGATGCAAGTTCAAGCCCTAGGTCCACAAACAAAACAAAGTGGGAGAGCAACGAAGGCCAAGTGAAAAACTAAATAAAATTTATTGTCTAACCCTCTCTCTTAAAAAAAAAGTAAGAAAGAAAGAAATCAACATATTAAAACAACTGTGAGTGTAACACAAGGCACTGAGATTTTACACCTCATTTGGGACTTACTGATAGCTTCAGAGAATCCTATGTGGCTTCCCATAGACTTAAAGTCATCATGCAACAGCTAATGGAGTTAATTGAGTCCAAGTTCCTGGCTGCTGTGGATGTGGGTTATTTTCCTTTTTTTCAGGAGTATATCAGGTTTTGTATTTTTGGTTTTCACAAGAAATATATTTTTCAGGTTCTTTCAATTATCTTCATCTGAAATTATTTTAAAAAGTAAAGATAAAACTACAGGGATATAAAATCCCATTAATGTTATGACTTGGGTTATTTTCATTCAGCCAAATTAAATATATTCATTAAATGCACAACACAGTGTGCCTGTGATCACTGAAGGCTACTGTGCAGGCACAACGGTCCTGTTTGGGCCAGTATGCACAACGGACTGGAATTTATGTGTGTATGGCAGAGATGGAAAGAATGGTTCCTCCAGGTCATTGCTAAAACTATTTAGAATAATGGCATTTATACAGCATATTGAACGTACAGGCAAGTCCAGCCAACCAACTTTAAATTTAAATTAGGCTTTTTAACTTCATTCAGGAATCTTATGACAGATATATTATGATGGGCTCAATGATCCTTCTTCTAAAATTAAAATTTTCCTTAAAGCCCAGTGCTTATCTAAAAATGACAGCAATTCCCTAAAAATATAGGGAACTTTCATTAGGAAATTAAGTATCAACTTGACATTTTTATTTTTCTGGCAGGACTAACTTTATTTAAGTGTAAATACAATTGACCATTTCCAAGAAATAATGAAAGGGCAGAGCTTGAACAGTGGTATCAGTTATTCCAAACCTCTAAATTGCCACCCCTACTCTCCTCTAAAACTTGATCCAGGCTAGAGTACCACCTCAATCAGGTTCCATTACAGTCGATAATACATGCATTGATCAACAGAAGAACAATTTTACTAACCTTTTTTTTTTTTTTAAAAAAGCCTTTACTGAATGCACAAGTATTTAAAGCAAGTGATATTTTCTCTAATAAGTAAATCTGAAATTGATTTCAGGAGTTGGGGGGCCAAACACTTTCTCTAATTGACTTTGCAGTCACATCTCAATGATACGAGGATACGCAGGTATCAATGCATTAACCTTTCTACTGGATATTAAATAGTTCTACCATAAAGCCTTTGGGCTTATCAAACCATAACTGCAACAGAGAGACCACAGTTGACATATACTGATCAGATCAGAGAAAATAATATCTGAAGTTGCCACATGAGTATTCATATCAGATGAACCCTAACATGTATTTTATTACAGGTGGCACAGGCTGCAATTAAATATGTTGCTTATGACATCTACAACTTAGAAATTTTGACAAGCTTTTATAATACAAGTATACATGATAATACACTAAATAATCATGTACTGATCGTCTGTGAAAGTTTCAACAGCTTTTCGTTTTTGTTTCAGATATTTCTTCTTTAAAACAACAAAATTTGAATGATATGGAAATGTTCAAGTTTCCTTTGTGCCCCTCACCAGTACAACTGACGCTCAACTCATCCCTCTAAATGATCTGCAAATAAGGGTTTATGGTCTTCCAGTCCATGTTGATATACATTGTGAACTTCAATCTGTCTGTCCCTGTCATGTGATTTTAATATACTCATACAAATATTTTATAATCTTATACACATTTTCCAACTTGTGCTTCCTCCTCCAACATTATGCTTTTGCAAAAATTCCATGTAAAACTACTCTTTCATAAATCTAATAGAGTACATTTTATAATTTTACACACTACTCTATTGGTACTACCTATGGAAAATTATGTTGCTTAAATTTTTCCTAATAAAATTAAAGTGAACATTTTTAATATCTTTTGATACACATATGCAAGTTTTCTACAAACCTGTGTTCATTATTTTAAGCCACAACCGATTCACACTAAGAAGCATGTATTCACGCAAACATGTAAGTATCTGTGTACATGTACATAATATTTATATTCAGCTTTGCTTAAAATATTATTTTTTAATTATGATTTTAGGTAGATGAAATTAAAAGCAAGCTCTAAGTTCAAAATAATTCATTTCTCTGCTTCGTTCTAAACACTGATATTTAACTAGAGTATGTCAAAGAAACTTATAGGTAGTGTAAGAGCTAATGGACTCTGATAATCTAACTTCTATGATTTTTTTTTAACTGTAAAAGACAAGTGGGATTACTTGGAAAAAAAAAAGGAATTCAGTTTTCTCACAGATCCCATCAAACACAAGCACCCTGAGTATTTAAATCCCATTCACGTAGAAAAAGTACTGGAAATGGTTGGATACGTCCCTTATCCATGCTTCCAATTACAGGTTCCTAGGAAAGCAGGGACTGTTGCTCTGCAAAGTAGGATATGACAAAAGTCACAAAAATCACATAAATATTAACACAGTATGTATATGCAGGTGTTCTAAAGAGCATAGGATATTTTGACAAAATGATGATATTTCTGTATAATTTTCAGAAAGGAGTTGTTTTAAAAATGTCCCAACTTGGTGTATAACTGAACTATCATTTCTTCTATTAAAAAAAATATCCTGGATGTAAGATCAAGGAAATAAAATTTCTTAACCTACATATAACATTTAAAACATCATTTTTAGTTTCTTAAAAATCCCTTGATAAAATTCTGAAAATGAATTCCACTTTAGGATATTTAAAAAAGGATATTCCAGAATTAACCAATTCTAACATTTTCATATTTACCCAAATAAAAGATAAAATGTGGGATTAGCAGTAATTCTTCAGAGAAAAGAAAAATGTAAATTATCTAACTTTTGATTCTACTGTTGTATTGACTTACGAACTATACAGTGATTTGCCATTGTCACACCTCTCCAAGACAAGGGAAACTAGGTAGAGGGAAATAAATGTAAGTCAAAATGTATCTTCAGCTCCCAGCCATACCTTGTGCCAATTATGAGATAAGGGCTTTGAAGTCCCCTCCACTTTCTACATTTAGATGGGATCTTGAAATCTTTAACATAGAACAGACCAGGGATTCTTGACTCTGCTTGCTGAAGGAATCACTGTGTGTTCATCAGACATAGGTTACTACTATAAAATGCAATGAAAATCATGAGAAAAAATGAAGACATACAAAATGTAAACATCATTCTTTCTTGGTTTTCACATGTATAATTTTTTAAGAAAGAGTTAATTTTATTTTTTCATCTGGTTTTTATTTTTATTCTACTTAGTTATGCCTATCTCCAGCTCTAAAATTGCCTTCTTAAGTTGCTTTCAACTCTTTTCAATGCTTCCTCTCGATTTCTGTACTCATCACAAACATTCTTAGACCCATGCAGGTCCACAGACCACACCAAGAAACACTGATTCATGAAACAAACACATCTGCTGGCTAAAGGTTCTCATTCCTTTGACTACGAGTAATGAGACATAGCAGGACCATTGCTCTTTACATTTGTGTTGGCAGGAGGTGGAGTGTGGAAGAGAGGACAATCGTTAATGAGGGTCTGGAAACATCAAATTTTCACCTATAATTTAGCTATGCAAATTTTCCCAGTAGTTTTGGCCACAGGGAGGAACAGTGACTGTAAACACTGAAAGGGCCAACAAATTGATTTGGGGAAGTTACAAAAAATGATCTATAGCCTCCCAATATCAAAGACTCTAATTCCATGTGCATTCCCTCAACACCCATTTATGTAGCATTTTTTATTGAGAAGTCAAGTTGTAGTACAATCATAAATGCATATAAAGTAACAATGATATGCTTTTGACCCTAAACCATAGTTACTCATCACCTACACCCCAGTCGCTTGATTCTACTATATCATGCCCCTGTAACAGACAGAAATGTCTCTCACTCCATATATATACATATACATACACATACACATACATACACATAAACATACATATACATATATACATATATGCACATACATGTGTGTATATACAAATACTTGTACATGTATATATATGAATGATTGTGAATTGTCCAGAATGAAATGGTAGCATATTATTTGACTTCTCAGGGGGGTAAAGAATATGTTGATTGCCTCCCCAGATCCCTCCCTCTCCATCCCCAGACTCTCCCATCCACCTTCCCCACTACAACACTATGGTTCCCCTAGATTACGTGTTGCTATGTCCTTGGTGGGTCAAAGATACGATTTTGGCTACATTTGTACCAAGCCTGGGTTTAGCTCCAGCCTCCACAAATGAGGGAAAACATTTGACCCTTTACTCTGAGTTTGACTAACTTTGCTCAGCATGATTTTGAACATTTCATGATAAGATCAAACTTGCTGCATTTATGTTACACTTTTGATCCTTAACAACTTTGGACATTTGTATGAGGTCAACATTCTAGTTTCACAGATGAGGAAATGCAGACTCAGGAATACACCTTAGGTCATAGTTATAGTATGAAACTTTAGATTCTAAGTTTAATGGAGTTTTGTTTTGCTTGTTTTTTTTTCTTATATCTTCTAGTGCAGGTGTATCTTAAAAAGCCTAAATTATAGCATTTTTTTTACTTGTTATCATTTAAAGTTATGTATTCCTCTGATAATGATAGCCCATGTACAAAATAAACAGTTGCATGGGTGACACTACACACATCTACTGATGCCCTAGAAGTTATTCATAAACATCCAAATGCAGCCAGAATCTTATTAGGAAATAGCTTGCTTTCTTGGCATAAAACTTCTGAAATAATACAGATTATGTAGTTAATTAGCTCTTGCAGTGTACCAAAGTTCTCATAGATGATTAAAGAAACTCCAGCCATTTACAGACAATAGATCCTCTAGCAGTTTGCAAAAAAATTAATAATAAAAAATAATAATAATAATTGCACTGGGCTTGGATCACTGACCCTGAAATCTGGTCAGGACTCGGTCAATCCCTAACCATGTTATTTGAGGCAAATTCTTTTCTTTCTCAGTTTCCTTACCTATTAATTCAGATGATACATATAACATGCAAAGATCTAATATAATCAGATTTAAAAATAATTACTATAAAGGGGCTTTCCATACAGCCCTTGTCATTTGATTAATAAATATATATTGATGAACAGGTAAGATCTCATACATTAGCTTCTTCCTCAGTTTACAGGAGTTATGGGGAACCCGAACAGGCTCCAAACAGAACCTCCTTATAGTGTAGGCTACTTTGAGATAAATTGCTCACTGGACTTGGTCAAGCCAAAAGTGGATTTCACATTGTCAGAAACATTGGAGACATGATGCTCACAGGAGTAGGCAGGTGGATTGGGTAGCTTTAGAAAAGCCTTCTGCTGGCACTGCTCTAACAATGCTAAAAATTGGGTAAAATGCACTAATTGTTGTTTCTCAACTTCTGGAGGCAAGAAATTAAAATACAAAGGTGTTGGCTGGGCTGGTTTCTTCTAGGCCTTTCTGGTTGGTTCATGCATGCCATTCTCCCTCAGTCTCTTCACATCGTCTTCCGTCTTCCTGTGCCTCAGTGTCCGAATTTCCCTTTTTATAACCACACAAATAATAATGGACCAGGGCCCACTCCAATGACCTCATCTTAACTCTTTAAATCTTCAGTGACCTTATTTTCAAACAAAGTCACAAGCCAATTCACTGGGAGTTAGGACTTCAACAGGACACAGTTCAACGCATAACACCAATTCAGAGATTAGCATTCTTCTGAGAAACGGAAGACAGGACTCTGTTTTCTCTCAGCTTTGCCACTTGCTAGCCATATAACTGGATATCACCCAATCATTCCAAAGAAGTGAGTTGGAGTAAAAAACATTAACTCTAAAAACTTCCTTTCATTTCTAAAATGTCTGTTTCCAAGTGGAGAGAAGCTATCTCCAAAAGAGTTATTAGTTCACAAAATGAGCTGTGAACTTATTTTTTATTTATTTTAAATTCAGGTCCCCTTTTTTGCCAAGAATCATAGTAATAAAGAGTAAGAAACAGATCAAATATGTTCTTTGCAAAGTTTCATCTATGATTATACTGACCACACAAAGAACATATGTGGGTGTATCATGCCTCAATATTTTTCTCTGGAAAGAAAGAGATAATAGCAATTTTCCACACTGATCACCCTGTAAGAGAGCAGAAATGAGAGGCAGGGGAAGAACAGTAAGGAAATATGTATTTTTTTGCTCTATTCAAATTCTGAATCATAAGAAAATATGCTAGCTACTCAAATAGTAAACAACTATTAAAAAAGAAAAAATATATGTGAGTTGCAGAGTTCTTTAGGCTTTTATTTCCAAGTCTGGATATTCTGCATTTAAGGGATTTTGTGCTTCAGGATCATCAGAATAAGTTGGCATGACTTATACAAACTTCTCCTCTCACAGGAAGCGGCAGGGATCAGCAAACATGCTTAGATATTTGTTTCAATATGAAACATATAATGAAGGATGACTTCATAAGCAGATGTTCCTTAAGAGGTTTCTGCTACCCAAATGTGACGCAGTTAACGCACAGAACTAAGTAGCAATCTGCTACATCTGTCCTCAAAGGGCAAGGAGCTTAGCATCCAATACTGTATTTACTATGGCGTTTTTTGTTTTTCTTTTTTTAACCTTAACAGCTTCTAACAGCCCTGTATCAACTATGACTCAAAGACAAGGTTGTTTTTCTACCCATAATTTCACCCCTGCTGCCTATTTTAGTGACAGCAGCAGCACTTAGGGAAACTTAGTAAGAGCAGCTATTAATGTGTAAACTGAATTGAATTAATATCTCTTTGAACAAAACAAATGGAAGTATGCTGAACAGCTATTTCTCTAACTCCAGCCACCAACTGAGGGATGCAGGATCAAGGGCAGTGCCCCAGCTAGAGCAGATAACACCGTACAAAGCCACAGAAGACAGTTATGTTTTCATGAGTGAGGGGTTTGGTTTTGTTTTAAAGGTAGGAGACAAAGCATGCCAATAAATCAGGTGGTGCATGTTGCGTATACCCTATCTGAAATGCATGGTGCAGTAAGTATTCCCAATTCAGGTTATTTTCGCATTTGGGAATCCATGCATGTGCACAATAAGGGATTTTAGAGACGCAACTAAAGGTAAATAGGAAAGTCATTTTTCTTTCATGTACATGCTGTACACCTAGCCTGATGGTGATTTTATGCAGTATTTTTACTGCCCCTGCATTTTGATAGTAACTTGTCACTTGAAGTCATGTGCAATGTTCTACTTGTGAGATCGTATCAGTGCTCAAACCTTTCAGCTTTCATCACATTTAGGATTTGGGATTTCAGGATAGGGAAGATGTACCTGCATTTTAAAGGGTAGAGGGAATGAAGATCCTGAAGATTTTCTCTTAGGGTAACAATTTAAGATTTCCTATTGCCAGTGCTGTTTGTCACCTATATATTATAAATGCACATTTAAGCTTTAGTGTTTTCATAACCTGACTGTAAAGCTCATTTACCCTGTCCTTTTAAGGTCTTAACTTCTTCTGCAATGCTTTTATTATCATGCGGCCCTTCTGAACCCTCAGGAAATAATTGAGTAATACTATAAAGGACTGATTTCTAAGTACATTTTGTAGGCAGCCATTGGAATTTTATATCATTTTCTTTTATATAAAAAGTAAATACACACATGAGTCAATAAAAATCTATTAAGTAGATAGCTTAATGTTTATGTTTCTTAATCACAAATTAATAATTTGGTTAGACAAAAATAATCAAATATATGAAACAGTGAGTACGCAATTTTTACTTTTTTTTTCCAAAAGAGCAACAGTGAGAGAAAGAGAATCAATTTTATTTAATATTCCATATGGCTTTAGTTGCTCCAACACTTTGGTATACATATGTTGCTGGACTTCAAACGCACATCCTCATGCATGCCAGGCAAGCACCGTAACTGCTGAGCCACTGCTCCAGCCCCAATTTTTACTTTCTTATCACTGCCATCCATCTTGTCTTCTATAGTACCACTATTGTGACTATTTTTCTCCTCTGAATTATCTGTCATGTTGTTTTTCATACTATTAATTCATCTATATCTACCTATCCTCTACTCGTTTATTCAAGAAGTTTGCATTCAGTCTTTGTTATGTTGGAAGTCTATATTATTCTTACCTTAACAAATATGGGACTGATCTCACATCCTTCAAAAGACCTGTCCTTCTCTTGAACTCTGGCCACAATAACTTTCAGAGAACTCTGAGCATTGAAGTATGACTCCTCATGGAATGTTTTAATTGCCTCATTTTCAACAAATGAACCCAACTAAGATTAGGATTCCTGCTTGTATTGAGTTTACTGCGTACTCCCGTGTTTAGGCATCTACATGTTTTACAGGTTCCTTAGAGAAGAATGTTGAAAGGAGTGATTAACCAACTGTGACCACTCCATACATATAGGAATCATTCTGCCTTTTCCTTCTATTTGTCCTCTTCTTGCCTTTTTTTACTATTATTGCTGCTCCAATTCTAGTGTTTACTACAGTCAAAGCCAGGGCTTAGTAAATGACAAGTAAGTGAATCAGTAAAGGATTAACCTTTTCTTCTACTTCACACTCTCTAACATATTTCCTAGCCCTGCACATTTAACAGATGATTTTGGATGGGGTTATTTTCAATAGGTACTTTATTTTCTTTGTTTTTATTGTTAATAAATTGAACCCAGGGGTACTTAATTCTTGAGCCACCTCCCTGGCCCTGTTTTATTTTTAATTTTTAGACAGGGTCTCACCAAGTTGCTTAGGGCCTCGCAAATTGCTGAGGCTGGCTTGGAACTTGGAATCCTTCTGACTCAGTCTCTTGAACAGCTGGGTTTACAAGTGTTTATCATTGTACCAGGCTGAAAGGTATATTTTTCAACATTAAGAATTATTCAATAGGGCTCAAAGTTTATGGACAAAATATTGAAGAAACAAATGAATGGAACAAGTTAAACCTCATGCTTTTAAAATTATGCCATTGTATAATCTTATGTCATGTATGCCAAAAAAACACATTTAAAAAATTTCTAATTAAAACAAAGAAATAAATGGAAAAACTCATTGAAATTCTAAGATCATGACATTTACATAGGTTAAAAACATTTTTGTAGAAAAATCTTGGTCTTTAACCAGTTGGAAAGAAAGTGATAATGCCAGATACCTGGCAACGTATAGTAAGAATTTGATAAATGGGAGCCGTAACCAAATCCTGGACAACATTCTATAAACTGAGGTTCACAGTGCTTCTGGAAGCTAAAATACAACTAGAGATCATGACTGAGAAAGCTGTCCCTTATTGAAATCTCTAGATTCCCTATTTGTGCTCTTCCAAACTCCCTGCTGCATCAACACCAGAAGTTCTACGACTTCAGAAATTTGGCTTGTTAGTTTTACTCCTGAATCCTCTGGGCCCAGCACATAATAGGTTCTCGAACTGTATTTGTTGAATGATGAATGAAGAAGCATTCTCCAGGAGTACAAGAAGAGTTCAGTGCTTTTAGTCTTTCTCCCAGCTTCGACCTCCCTCTTCCTAAAGATGCTCACCTTCTCAGGCCCCGCCTCAGAACAACTGGCTCACAACCTGCATTTTAATATGATTCCCCTTTGATGCAAGTGAGCAGCACAGCTATGAATAATGTGAGCACCACTTTCCTGCTGCCCAAACGATAAAACTTCTACAATTGCCAAGCAGAACCCAAACTAACACTGCATTCAGATTTCCAACAGTTGGTGCTTTTAATAGAAAGATAAAAAAAAAAAAACACCAGTGGAATCAGGTGGCCTTTGATCTGCCTCTCCCTCTCCCCACTCCACCTCCTCACCTCCCTCCCCACTTTTTCCCTTTCCCTCTTTACATTATGAAATCCTATCATGCAGAGGAACAGCTTAGTCCAGAGTCAACTTTTGTACGCGAATTGAGGTACAGCTCAATGTCACAGAATGATTAGCCAAAGAGAACTAAAAACAGCCACTCCCCACCCCAGTCACCCTCCCTTCTGCCTCCTTGCCCTCCAGGCACGGGAAGGAGGGAATAGAATCAGGTTCGATCAATCCCCAGGAACACACTCTCCGAAAGTTGCACCTTTACAATGACATTTTAAAGATTTAATAATATTGCAATAACAACGGATCAAAATGTGAAGAAAATATGTCAGAGAAATGGAGACAAAAGCCAGATTGAGACCCTGGGAAGCAACCCTCAAGAAACAGCCCTTTTTTCTTTTTCTTTTTATTTTTTTTTTTAATTGATTAGCTCTGGTTCCACACAACATCCCCAGGTGTTAACCAAGTCCATTCTCAGCTTTGATCTCCAGGATTTTAAACTCATTTGTGCCTGTGATAATCAACCTAGGAGATGCTTAGTTATGTTGCTGTTATCATCAGGGCACTGGGATTCTGATGGATTTGACCTTCTGTCTCTGATTACAGACACAGTCAGGCTTTTCTGATTCCACAGAGCTCTCTGCACTCTGCCAAAGTGGGGTCTTCCTGGGCAGCTCTGCGCTGTGCCCCCACATTGCAAGGATGGTTGCCCAATGTCTGCCAGATTCCTGACAGCAGGTATGAAGTTAGTAGATTCCAGTAACCAGTGGCATTTCATGGGATTTTATTGTACTTATTGGATTTCTTGTGTTTCTGTAACCTCCAACTCCATGAAAGCAAGCAGAAAAACCAGAGTCAGCAACAGCCTTCTGTTATTTGTCCAACATTCCCAAAGATTTTTTAAGCACTTAAATCCTTACATTAAACCCCTTCCTGCTTGAATTCCAAGAATAGTTTCTATTGTCTCACAAACCTCCAGTAAGACAACCACAAAGTCATAAATACACTCTTGTCTCCAAGCTGATACTTCATCCTATACACCTTTATCAGAGCAACCGTATTTATGAATATTTCGTTATTTGTCACCTTTCCTTTAAAAATGGAATCATTTTCATAGCAGGGGTCATGACACAGTCTTTGTTTTTACTATTCCTGGCACATAGCAGCTGCGTAATAAATCACACTTGACTGCAGGGACTAAGTTCATTCCATTTCCAAGTATTCCTTTGCTAAATGCCATCTATGTACTTCTATGATTGGTTCAGTACAAGAAATGTAGACTCCAGATGGAGCACTGGGATCAGGATGTTTTTGAGCACTGAAACCCTGCCGTCTTAAGAGATTGAAGGGCAGAATGGGTGGTGCGTGAGGAATTCAAGGAGAGCTTTCTTTTCTGTTCAAGCTCTTAGAACATTTAGAGAACCATTTCTGTTTCAACTCCCTAAAAGTTGGCTTTGAGAAAACCAAGGGATCCTGATAGTTTCACTGAATGTCTTCTTTAAACCCACATCTCAGTTTTGATTCTACACCTGCTTCCTTTCTCCCAGAGTATATATTCATAGATCCTTCATTATCCTTCCTGCTCTGAATGCAGCCAAAAGCAATGGTTTTTGCTCTTCCAGAAGGACAACAGACACCTATTTTTATAGATTTCATCTTGTAAGGATGTTTCTTAATTTTTCTTTTGTATTTCAGCAACACCCTACCCCAAATAGAGATATTATATATATATATAGATATAGATATATATGTATAGATATACATGTAATATATATGTAGATATATCATATATATATCATTGCATATACTTATGCATACATTTGAATATATAATATATGAACGATTCCATATATATGGGATCATCTCTATATTTGGAGAAGAGAGAGAGAGAGAGAAAGTGTATGTGTATTCATATTGTACTAGGGGAGGAATGAAATAGGCAGACAGTGTCCGATAATCGTGGCCTTTGTTCTGAAAATATTAGATGGATCAAAGTTGTTAAGTAGCAGTATAGTTCATCACTTTCTTACAAAGTAATGACAGCTTTGTAGTAGATCTACACACGAGGGACCACTGACAGCCTGTCAAAGTTTGCATCTTAAGTGATTTACAGAAAAATCGAGTGCCTAAAGGGCCATGCTAACCTGGTGCTGCCCTTGTCATGAATGCTTAAATGGAAAAGTTATTTGATCACAGAAGTCACCCACCAAAACTTGTATAGATGACCTATTAGAATCCAGAACCTTAGCATACCTTGAAACAAAATTAGATTGGATTTCCCTTCAGTCAAATGGAACAAGCTCTCTTGAACCACACATCAATTTAGAGCAATAAAACATTATGTTTCCCACATTCTAAATTTGTGGATTGAGAATCACATCTGTTTTAAAATCAGAAATTCATGCCGTGGCCAAATTCTGAGCCCCCAGTCATGTGATTGTGTACTTTCTAATGATTCCCCTCAGTTGGGAGCAAGGAGCATCATCATCTTCAGCTGGCTATTGCTTGTCCAACCTTTAAAGAAATAACTAAAGAATAAGCAGTCAACACAGAAGGCCTCCTACTTTAAGGGACACATATATCCACAGCAGTCAAAGTCATAGAGGAAAAATAATCAAGTCCAACTTCTCTAATCAATCAATGAACTGCTGCATTCATACTCAGAAGGGTTTAAGTTACCTGTATGAACTTGACACCATTCTCTCCATGATACTTTTCAAAAGGATTTAACCCACATTATCATCATCATATGACTATAAAGTATATCATATTATTAGTCCCATTTCATGAATGAAGTCATTGAGGTGCACAAGAAATATGTGTCAAGAGGCAGTTTTGGGATTTGAATAAGTCAAGCTACAGAGCCTGGCTGGAAAACTACACAATGCTGCCTTTGCCCACAAAGAAAAAAAGATTCAAATCTCTCAATGCTACAAACGCAATGGAAGAGATTATCGGGTCCACTCCTTTTATTTTTAAGAAGGGGAAATAGCAGCAAAAATGATAAAGAGATTTGCTGGGTGTCGTACATCTCAGCCTGTTGCTCATCTTTGTTTCATGACAAACAATGCTCATTGTCAATCAGATCAATCACTTGGCTTTTAATGTCTCCCAAAAGGCAAATTAAAATGCCAGGTTTATGACTTTTGATTTGCCTTTTTACCTAAACTGTTCTAAAGAGTACGTGGACCCCACAGGAGAGGATGGCAAGTGGTAGCCAAGGCCAGGTGAAGTACCTAGATATATCATCTCCCACCTGTCTGGGGATAAGGCTGTGCGGAAACCACTTAAGGAAAGAACAGAAAGGAGCTCAAGGAAGAAACGTGAGGACTTCAGTGTAGTCATTTAAGCATAAGGGAATTTGTCACCAAGCAAGTTTTTCCTCTACTCTTTTTGAAATACTTCGGATTAGAAACCTGTGCTTTGTAAATGTAATCTTTATGCTGCTGTTTTTGCCCTATTCATTTCAAAACAAGGTTCATATTCAAAATCCCTCTCCATTTTATTCTTTGTTCCTTTGAACAATGACAAGTACATTTCTGTACAGTCTTACTGGCATTTCCACAGTCTATGACAAAGTACTATTAAGGAAAATAATACTTGCTTCTATCTCCTGAAGGAAAATTATTTAATTGTGGGCAGATTCTTTTTTAACTCCATCATGGGGGCAAGCCACTGCAAGAAAGAAGTATTACTTAGATCACTGGGTACTCAGTAACCTCTCATCTTAATCCTCTTTGCTTTGGCTGTATTGACAGATCCTGTCATTGAAAAATTCAGACCTACATTATAAGAACTATTGCAATCCAAATCAGATGATATTTGAAAAATATGTCACTTGTTTCTAATCTTTCCAACCCTTACATCAGTTTCCATCCCAAGATTCCTCTCAAAAGCTTGCACAAAAAAGGTTTATGATGCATATGATAAATTTACCAACTTATAAAGACATCTTAAAAGTGAAAACAGAAACAAGAAAATAATTAAACTTGTCTGAGAAGTCTGTCAAAGCCAAAAGAAGCCAAGTAATTTAAGAAAGGCCTAAATGGGTTGGACCAGAAGAAAACAATATTAATACTCATGGTACCAGAGCCCTGAGATGCTTTAAGAAGGAAAAACATGTCATATACATGAAATGTAACACTATTGTCATTATCAGGGCTCTCCTCTCTGTTAAATTAGAAAAGAACCAGTACATTTGAAATTTAAAGCAGAAGATCCAGATACAAGATACACATGCTTAATTTATTTCAGATGTCTACTTGAATTTTAATATTCTAATAGATATACTGAATTTTAATTTGACATATAAAAAAAAGACTTCTTGGTATTATCCAGAAGATACACTGGGGGCATGATCAACCCAGTTGAATATCTCTTTGTTTTCCCATGAATGAGCCTTGCTCTGGATACTTGATATAATGAGGCAGACAATTAACTTCACCATGGCTGTCAGAAAAGTCATGGAATAAACAATATAGCAAAAAATGAGGCTGTAACTCAATCACCCCCATACCTTAAGTTATTTCCTAGCATCTATCACTCTGGCAGGTGCGAAATTGGTTGTGGTACTTACTGCATTAAAATTGGGGAAGAGGTTGACTGCAGCCGCAGTGTCAAGAGGAAAGGGAAGAAATGGTTTAATATCCAGCGATGGTTGTAAAGGAGGGGCTGGTGGACGGACCAGGGCTGGGAGAGCAGGACTCTGGCATGTACCACCTGTGGAGATGAGAAGAAACATGATGATCAGAGACACCAGGCATGGAAAAACCACCACCATCACTCTCAAGAGAAAGAAGCCAACTTCATGGATCACTGGAAAAAATAAAGACACAGAGTCTACAGACCTCAGCTGGGAGTTGGCCAGCCAGCAGATTTGCCATTGGGTAGCAGAGCATGTTGAGTTCTCCTTTTCCTTGGATTACAACTATCTGGTTATGTAAGGATTGGTCAATATTTCAAACTCCAACCCATTTTTCTTTTCGTCCCTAGAGCTCTGGATTGGATCAGCAACAAATCCAAGACCTCTGAATTCAAAAAGAAACCCTCTCCATTACTTGCCTGCTGGTCCTTCTGAAAACTAACCTCAGAAAAGACTTCAAATCAGAGTCTTATTTTAGCAGAACTGCTCTTTTCTACCAATCCAAAACTCTGCCAGTAAGATGACATAAATCTGGCACAGGAAAGAAACTTAACCACAAACACAGGCAGCCATACCTTAGTGTCCTGGCAACTAGAGGATTAAAACCCAGCAAACTCCGTGCTGCAAGTGAGCAGCCCTGATCTGTGCAGCACCCCTATAGCTCTGAGTGTTCAACAACTGCCTCCACCATGGGCAGAAGTAGGTGGAATTTAGATGGGCACCAATGAGCAGGCGATGGGAATATTACATCAAGACACCCCCTTTGCATACCGGTGTTCTTAAGGGTGTGTGCACCTCTGCCCATTTCACGATTCCAATGCATTCAGAAGTTGGAAGGATGGAAGTTCAGCCAGTGTGTTCAGTCTCCTAAATTTTGATAACATTCCAAAACATCAATTTGCTGTTAATTAAAAGCTGTTTGAATCCTAGGAAACTTAAAATATGCCAGCATTCTTCTAATCTGAGAGGCAAGCAACAGACTGTATAAAAACCCACTGGTGAGAATCCAAGCAGCAATAGCAAAACAAAATGCAGTGAGATTTTTTTTTTCTTTCTGACAGAAAGAATTCTAGGAAGCCAGAGGAAGAAGACAAGCAACTGTCTAAGCTGCTTACCACCTGCCATCTTGTTTTTAAGACAAAAGTGGGTGAGGCCCCACGCTGTCCACCTCTACAAATTTCTCAAGAACTCTCTGGCCAACTGGTTCAGGAGAATGTTCTTGCCTTCAATCAGCTCCCTGAGCACTAAGTAAACATGCTAAAAGGACTCCCCAGGGAGAAGCCTAACCCTACTGGGCAGAGGCTCTCTTAACAAGGTGGATGACTTAATACCTATAACAAAAGCCATCAGCACAGGATTTAATTAACCATCTACCAGAACCCTCAGCTAGCTCTCCTGCTTCCAGGTGTAAAATCAGCTGGAGCCAAATTAACAAAAACGGTATTTTTCTCAGTCTTAACTTCCCTCTTGAAATACTCCTCAGTGAGAGTAAGGCCCACTGAACTGAAGCTCAAATCAGCAAACCATTTTTTTAAAAAGAACAGTACAAAGCAGGAAATGAGGGACAGATGTTAAACAAACAGAGAAGCAAAATTCAGCAAGCCAATGCTCTCCAGAGCATGCTATAAACTTACTTCACTGTCCACCAGGTAGTGTAGAGAGTGAGGGGCATGACACTTTCTAGAGAAGACCTCCATAAAACTTCAGTCCAGAACTGTTAAAGAGTTTAGTATGGCTAGCAATTTCTCTTTAACAAAAAGTTATACTACATAAACTTTAGGTTGGAACATATTTTAAAGACCAAGAAAAGTTATGGAGTGATTTAACATGTCCACAAATAGTGAGTTGTAATAAATAATTTTAAATCATTTTCATTTATGTCATGAGTCAAAGAATACTAATATCCATGTATTACCTTGTTTAAGAGTCCCCAAATTAGTTAAAGGCTAACATCACATCACATAGAGAAAAACTAAGTTGATAAACTCTACCTTTTATGTTGATGCCAGAGAAACATTTCATACTTACAATTCCAAGAATTCAATTTAGGAAGAATATATTTAGTGATTATTTCATGTCATGTCCTCCCTACTTCATACTACCCAAAGAAGTTAAGAAACAGTTGAAGCTTTTATTATTGTGGTCATTATTATAGCACAATGTGAGGAACAAAGCAAAAAATGCTTATTTGATTGCTAAGGATATTTAATCTGTCCCTCATCTCCAGCGTAAGTCCTTCATTTATACCTATATACACAGTCAAGGACCTCTCAATATCACAACCGGAATGTGCTTCACAGAGGATAAAAGCATCACATAGCTTTGGAAAATTGGCAAAACTATATGAACCCATCTCCTCTCACCTGTTTGAAGTGAGAAATTTATAAGATTAAGCAAGCAGAGGACAGGTGACAGCTTATTCTTGGCCCCCTTGCTATGTAAATACAGGTGCTTTTACAGGTGTGCTCCCCAGAGCCTCCTTCTGGACTGAAGCTCTCATCCCACAGCTGCTTAGAGTGTTGGTGGCTGATGGCCCTCACCTAAAAGCCTCTTCCCACATTTCCCTGGGCCAAAGGGAAGGCACCCAGGTGGATCTCCAGAGTGAATGGGTTGGTATGCCCATGCAGTGACAGATGAATGCAAGGGTTTAATCACTCTGTCCCTTTCCCCAAGGCAGGAAACTCTGAAGCCCCTAATGCTCCTAGTGGATGGAGGATGGCCTGAGGCCCCTGTTGTGAATGTACCACAGTCCATTTTCCTCTTCCTGCTTCTGTATTCCTCTCTCCTTACAGATGGTGTTCTCCAAAGGATTCCCCAGCAAAGTGTCAGAGTCTACTTCCAGAAGAACTTGATCAGTGACACCATGGTGTAACATTCACGAGCTAAGTGAAATATGGAATGACTTTATTCTAAAATCCATGCTTGCCTCCAAATCTACAGCATGATACTGAAGCACAAAACTGAAGTTAGCTCTCAAAAATTATCTGTAACTAATATTTCTACTTTTAAAAACTTGGATTAGTCCTGAAAATTTTTTACTTGTATCAATCTGTGCATGTTCAGCAACAGGAACACTATTTACAAACAGTGCAAAAACAAAACTGCCACATATGTTTCATCCACAAAACAGATTAAAATATGCTAGAGTAAATAGTTATTCTTTTCTTTCATTTTCTACATGGAAACTTTTGCTTCCAAGATATGAATATGCATTTCTTATTTCCCGAATATAAATTTATTGATAATAAACATGAAAATATGATATTTCTATAGGAAAGAGTTGTTAATATTTGCCAAGAGCATTTCATTAAAATTTCATGTTTCTACCAATATTAATATTCTTAATCTGAGGAAGGCATTTCAAAGTCTCCATGGAGTACAGATGGAGATATACACAGAATCACGTGCTTTGTATTTGATAAGTTATATCTAGTACCACAAATTTCGTTGCCTATGAATTTAATTTAGACAGAGTTTGAACAAAATTTTAACTAATTTGATTTCACAGTAGTTACTATCTTTCCATACTGAGTTTATTAACAAATTTAAAAACCATTTAAGTCAACAAACTAAAAACATTTCTTCAGTACAGAATATGCATTAACACTGAGTAAGGTGTTGGATAATGAAATAAGGTAAAGTAAAATGATCAAAAAAGCCCACAAAATCCTCCCTCCCTTGATGATGTTCATTTTCATTAGCCTATATTTGGAATTGAAATTGCCAGTTGTGAACTATGGAGCAAACATATCAGACACCACTTTGATCCACTCACAAGAAGCTGTGTGTTCACAAAAGTACTATGGGCGAGGCTGAAAAAAAAACACTGGAGTAACCAATTCTTAAGTATTTAAGAAAGATTGAGAAAGACATTCATTCCAGTTTACACTTTCATAAAGCAAATTTAAAATGTACATTCACAAGTGTTTGTCTTTATAATTTATACAAGTGGGAATTCTAAACCAGTGGTTGTTAATTTTAGCTTGTTGCAGAAGAGAAAATGAATATGGAGCACCTAGCACAATTCCTGGCTGATAGGAGCCAAGTGAAGCATAACTTTTTCTGTTCTTTTTTCTCATTCATTCATTCATTGTAACAAGGATTGAAACCAGGGCCACTCAACCACTGAGCCACAACCCCAGTCCTTTTTTAAATTTTAAGACAGGGTCTCAAGTTGCTGAGGCTGTCTCTCAACTTGTGATCCTCCTGCCTCAGACTCCTGAGCTTTCTGGGATTATAGGCATGTCTTTTAAATGACCATAATAACCTCCAGAAAGCTGTTCAGAACTTCTGAAAACAGTCAAGACACTTTCAGAGTACCTTCAAATTCTTACTTTTGTTTATTTTTGCTCCTCACAGCAATGCTCACAGTAAGAGGTCCTTGTGAGATTGTATTCTTTCCATAATATAGCACATTTAATCTTAAACTGCTGCACTTGACCCAGAGTTCATTAAACAGTCACAGACATCCTGTCTGAGAGCTTACCCTTGATCTTCATCTCCATCTTAACTTTCATCTATGTCATAACCTTTCATTTCTGCAGATGACAAATGAGGTTCAAAATGATCAGGGCTAGGTGCCTTTCAATATTCTCATCTGTATTACATTGGGAAGTGTAAATACATATACAGATGTGTATATGTATATGTACATATACAGATGTGTATATATATTTACATATATATGTATATACATATATACACGCATATATATACATGTATATATACAGACAGACACATATATGTGTGCTTTATAGAAAACAAAGGTTGTTAATTTCCTGATAGGAGAAATAACTTCTAGTCTCTAACATTTTTTTTGTTTATCATCAGTTTATATTGATAGATACATAGATAGTTTATATGGATAAACACATAAGCATATAAACTTACTGAACTATATGTCTATATATATTGAAATACATATCCTTATCTATATTTATTTATACTGAGAGGTTATTTACTGCATATTAAATTGTAACTTGGAGAAAATAAGTTCTGGAATGCTACTGCACAGCAGAATGACTAGATAAAAATAATAATGTGCTGCATTGAAAAAGCTAGAAGGATTTTGAATATTTTTACCAAAGAAAGGACAAGTATAGATATACCGATTTGAGCTTTATATAATATGCACATGTACTGAAATGTCAGAGTACTAAATAAATATGTACAATGCCAATGATTTTTAGAATTAAAGAAATACATTTTAATAGTAAATTATGATTAAAATACCATGCTGCTCTAAATAGTAACATAGCTGGAAAACATCTAGAACATTTTGAATAATATTGGATTTTAAATAGTTACTTCTTTGAGTAACAATTTAATTTGATGCACCCAGAAAACAATTTGTATTCATTTCCAAATAATTCATTTGGAATTTTCCATGTCCATTGGACAGCAGAAGGGCTCACTATAGGAAACCAGGAGTTTATGTATAGCAGACACAAAAATTCAGGTATGATACTACTAATAGGAAAAAGAAACGAAAAGGTTTGGACTATAAGGCAAAACTTGTATTTGGCTAAATATTGGTTATGGAGTGCTATAATTTCTCAGATTGGCCAGCCAGGGTACAAGTGATAAGTCTATTGAGTAATAACATGGATTAGCCTGGTATCCACTTAAGTCCTTAAAATTACAAAATTCTGCCAGGTATCTATAATAATATACAATTCATGTATTCAAAAGCCAAGGCTCAAGAAGCAAAACATCTTACTGAAAGAACCTGAACAACTGCAACAATTTTCAATGCACTGATGCAAATAACTTTTAAGTTAATAATAGGGAATAACAAAAAAGAATTCCCTACCCAGCTGGTTCTGTTAAATTGAGCCAGTTCCCTTGCAGCTAGAACAAAATGCTTTAAAACCAGCAATCTTGTAAGAGGTTCTTATTACTGCTGGAATGAAAATAATAGACAATTTCCTTTTGTAAGGCAAAAGAGATGATAAAGCAGTATCCAGTATTGATCACTGATATATTTCTACCATGGGAACATTTTGGCATTGTCCTATAATTCAAAAAAGGTCATGAAAGATATGAGTATGATATCCAATTTGTTTCAAGAGACCTTATGTTTACATTCTTTATTATCTCTGACTAATCATAAAAACAAATACGCCTTTGTTGTATTCTCTTGTGTAGCTTTCAAATACTCAAGGTTGTTGGTTGGGAATTACAATGGGCGGTTTTATCATGAAGATTGATTTTTTGCTTTTTGTCTAGAACAACTGTGTGTTTACCAGGTTTCCTTAAACCTCGCTGACCTGAACTCCCATTCAATTCCTCTTTGTTTAAATGTTGTTCTCCACTGAACAATAAACTAAAAACGTGTTTTGAGATAAAATCTGAATTTAAAGTAATCAGATCACAATTTCTCATGCATCACTCTCATTGTTTCGCTGTGTGGGATGGTTGATTCACCTACTCAGTTTTGGAAGGAGGATACAGCACTTTTCTACCCCAGGATGAAGCTGCTTGTTGGCCTGAAGTGATCTGCACTTGGCAGGTCAACTAAAATGTCAAAATCAAATGTGCTCCCACTAGGACACATTGGTGACACTAACCCACACAGGAGGTGGCTGCCATCTCACACATCCTGCTCCTGACCACAGAAAGAAATGAGGTGAGAATAGGAGGATGAGTCAGGGCAAACAGAACACCCTTCTGGAAACACTGACTCAGAAATACTTGCCCACATCAAAGGTCAGTGTTTTGATTGTTTACCCATGGAAGAAAACACATGTGAGTGATCTGCATTTTCCCCTTGCCCAAATTCTTTATTCATTTTAAGTTGCTTAAATATTCCAGTAAGTGACCCCAAAATTCATTTTGGAAGGAAGCCAGGAAAAAAGCACTAAATAGCATTGGTTTAACTGCCACTGACATTGAATGCCACCCAGCTTCCAATATCCCAAGTCAAATCTTTACAAGAAGAAAGATGGAATCTTTCACTTAGCTAATCCATGATGATTTCTGGATTATCTGTTAGCAGTTCCAAGGTAAAGAGTTTTAAACACTTAACTCCAAATATCCCTCTGTACTTGAGCCCCTCTGTTAGACATTATACAACCCAGCACAGGTACCTGCCTCACAGGCATTTTCCAGCTTTGATTGCCTAACAACTCAGCAGCTAGTGATATAGAATATAAAAACATAAAATTTTCCTGAAAAGAAATTTCCAAAGACTTAATTTCAAACAATCAATTGTAACTAATAAAAGAGGTACTCTGGAGCTGGGATGTCCAATAGAGTAGTTATGAACCACATGAGGCAATTTTTTATCCAAATTAATTAAAATTAAAAGTTCAACTTCCCAGTCACACTAGCTACGTTTCAAATGTTCAATAGCCACATGTTGCTAGAGACTATTGTGTTGTACACCGTAGACACAAATATATCCCCATCATCACAGAAGGGTCTGTTAAACATAATAACTAGTACAAAACCAACATTCTCAAGCAAAAAGTAATTTGCAGATAAGTTGTTTGATACATTCTACTTTGGAATGTACTGCAGACAGGAGAGAACTCTTCCTTTCATCTGATTCTTTCACCTTTTGGAATTGAGAATGGATATGACCTCATAGCCAAATGTGGCCATCATCTGAAGCCAGACAATTGCTGTGATCATTCCACAAAGCATCAGTCACCCCTGAGATGATGATTGAAGCTAGGACTCTTCTTGCCTGATCAATGATGAGCACTCAAAGCAATGTATACTTTAAAAAAGAAAATTCATGCCAAAATAAATATTAATAAATGAGGGCTTTGAGTAAAAATGATGCCATATCAAACTAAGGAACCAGAAAGGGACCAATCCTGGGGCAAATGGATGTTTACTATTATCTAACAACTCCAGTGTGTTAACAGAAAAATATTTATTTTACCCAATAAACAGAGTCAAAATTCAGGCAGCTAAGTGTTTAAATCAAGTTGATGTGGACAGTTAAAGCTATCTTGCTACGTCTGTCTCTTAGAGTAATTTTACTTAGGATATTTAGGCTTTGATCATCTTGTTCTTTAAGAAAAAAAGTTGCTACAGGGTTTTTTTATGGTTTATCCAGGATCTGTGCCTCTAAACTGTGCCTTCAGGTGCTTTCCCATGCCAATGGGGTTGAGCAAAAGGGAGAAGTTGACGACTAGCATCATCCAGGGCTGCAGAAGGATCAAGTTAGATTTAACTTCAAAGAGATTTTTGGTGACCTTCTTGAGTTTTTTAAGTATAGTCATTTTTGCAGAGGTTAAGGGCTGGAAGAGGGTTTCATAATAGAAACAAGTGGAGACAACTATTTTGAAACTTCTAACCAGGAAGTGAAAATACAGGACACTAGAGATATGGGTAAATAAGTATCACAGAGATACAGATAGTGAGTCAAACCAGAATACCTACTATAACTTATTTCTGTAATGTTGCATTCCAATGAGCAATTCAGCCCAGAATATGTGCCTTAACCCATGCCAGCACGTGGAGTGTTGTTTATCTAGGACATGACTCAGATAAACATGCTTTGCAATCTACATCATGGTAAGTAACCCATTGTCTACTTCTGCTTTGAGATCCAGCTCAAGCATGACTTCTCTATTACACTGAACATCCTGGACACTATCTATTACAAGGGTTTTCTCCCTGGTGCGCTGCTGTACCTTGCACAGGGTTACATGGAGCCAATGTGACTAATGTATTTCCTTCTGTGTCAGCCTCCCCCTATAAAGATGTCTCTCTTTGGGGGAATCCTGGTACCTATTTAGTAACTTGCATGCTTATTTTAAGAATGAGTGGATGGATGGGAAATAGATGATGAAATGAACAAATGAAATTGAATCACAACCTGCTAAGGTTTTGAGCCTCTCTCCTATTGTGCCCAAATTTGCCCATTTCCAAACTAGCAACTAGACCAGACTAGACTAGAAAAGCAAAGGGGAATAAACAGCTTGTATAGGAGTGCCGCTCTAAAAGGTGAGCAACAGTTTGACATTTTTCAATGCAATTAAGCTTCTGGTAGGGACTATTACAAATGGTCCAAACATCATATAAAAATGTTAGGGCTTTTCATTAACATATTTCTATTCATGTTTCTCAAAAACCATTCAAGTTTCTAAAAACTATTTCTTAAAACTATTTTTAGGTGTGAATTTATTTAGCTCTTTATTTTTTGTATTGGGGATGAACCCAGAGGCACTTTAGCCCTAAGCTATAACCCTAATCCTGTTTTATTTTTTTATTTTGAGAGGATTTCAGTATATTGCCCAGGCTGCCCTCAAACTTATGTTCCTCCTGCCTCAGCCTCCTGAGTAGCTGCCAGCAATAAAGTCATGCATCACTATGCCCAGCTTGAATATATGCTTTCTGATAAGAACCCTTACTTCCACAAGCATAAAAGCATCACTCTTCTACTCCTGTGCACGAGCTGCATGCTGGGCACTCCCCCTCCCCATAGGAGAACTCCTTTGATCGTCTAACAGTCTTGTGAGTAGAAATGGCGCATCAAGTAGTTAAAACAATTGTTCAAGATTGCTCAAGACAATACAGGTAGTAATTGAAAGAGCCACAATTTAACACCAAACATTATGCTTCCAGAGTCTAAGCTCTTCTTTTATTTAGAGATGATCTTTTTTTTTTATGAAAGGCAACTGAGAAAAAAGAACTATAGAAACACAAAGCTGATTTCAATTAAACTTTTCAAATAAAATCACATTAATGCCTTCTAAAGGGCACTTACTTATAAGGCACTGGATTACTCAAGATGAATTTTTTTCATGTCTCTTGCTTCTGTTTACAATCCACTATAGTGCAGTCTGTCCCTGTATAATGTCTATGAGATACTGTGCATTTGTTCCAAGGTATCAGACTTTTATTCCATTTACATTAATGTTATTAGCTCAATTCTTCCTGTCACTTTGTGTGCATGGTAAAGAACAAAGTGGAAACAGAATTCACAATCATCATTACTAATTCTATCGATCTTACTGGTAGTATTTCCTGGAGCATTCATTTGATTGTGAACATTTTCATTCAGTGTTTCAATGTAATTCTTTACACACTGAAATCTAATTTTCTTTCATAATGACCATGACTTAAAACTCCTAGAACATCTAACTAGAAATAACCATCACTGTCATCAAATTAAATAAGTGTGAAGAACACTGAAGACTGCACCCTTACTGTCTAAAGGAGCCTTTCTTCACTTAGCACATTCTGGCATTTGCAGTGTCGAACGTCTTCCAACATTTAAGTACTGTGAGTTCTGGTTTCCACTGCTTTGGTGAACATTCTTACAAACTTTTAAATAGCGGAATGAAATTGTGATTTTTGGTCTCCTCAAGAACGTTCCCTGTGGAGCTGACATGTGCTCTGTTTAGTCTCAACCTCAATGTGATTGTTTCTTCTGGCAGGTTTTACTTAAAACAAACCTAACTCTATTTTCTTTTAATTTTTAACATTTAATCCTTGGGTGGGGGGCAGTGTGTAAAAGCAGTTATTAATGGAGTTGTAGTAATTGTGGAATGTCAAAAACAATTTGCTGTAAGTGAAAGAAATAAAATGCATATTAAATCATTATAAGCAAGAAGGTACATGTGACCCATTTTACTTTTACAAATCCTGTCATTTCAAGATCTTCATATTCTAGGGTCTGTGCTTGACAGCTTTATATATATTACTTATGTAAATAATGAAGATATCCTTGTTCTCATTTTACAGGGGAAAAACAGAGGCTTAGTGAGATCGTTTTACTAAAGATAAATCACCTCCTCAAAGGCAAGAGCTAAAAAGAATTAGAAACCTGAGATGTCTGATTTCACAGCTTACATTCCTTGATATGAAACCTTTATCCCTCTCATATCTTCCTAGCTCTAGTTCCCACCAAACTGAAAGTAAAAAATGAATGCAGCAGAAATCCTGTCAGAGGAAGAGAACTAAATTCTCACATTCAAATAGCCAGGAGGCAGCAGGGGCAGGATTTACAAATTCAGGGAATGAGGGAGGAGGGGGAGAGGGAGGACAGGGAGAGGGAGGACAGGGAGAGGGAGGACAGGGAGAGGGAGGATAGGGAGAGGGAGGATAGGGAGGGGAGGACGGGGAGGGGAGGACGGTCCTAGTGAGACGGTTTAGGAGAGACAGTAAAATGGCTAGGTAGTCAGGACAGAGGGCCCCTATCAAGAGCTAGCTGGCAGAGGCAGAGAGTGATTGACAAGGTGTGCTCAGGGCATTCAAATGCAAAAAGACCTTGAGGCTTACCCTAGTCCCTGAGTAAGATGGGGGTGGTCACAGGTGGATACTAGGAAGTATTTGCCACCTTTTGTTTTAACCACTGGTGCTCTTGACCAGTTTCAATGCCTGTTTTACATAGATTTTGACCAACGGAGTTGATGCATTTCTCAATGCCTGCTTTGCATGAATGTTAATTATGCTCATACCCCAAATCTATATAACCCCTGGCCTAACCTCCATTAGACAGTGTCCTGCTTCCAGGTGCCCCTCCGTTTTGCGGAGTCTCTGCTCTTCTTCCTAAATAAATCCTACTCCTTTTACTCCTCCTTCCGAGGTTGTCCGTGGATTTTATTCTTCAAATTCGCGAGACAAGAACCCAGAAGATTGGCGCCGAATTCCCGGGATGAATTTCCACCACACCAAGAGCTGCAACACCCAGCTTTTAGCTGGAGACTTGCTAACACTTTCGGCTGCAGACTCCTGCAGCCAGCCCAAATTCCCAGTTTTAACTGGGAATGGCTGCAAACACTAGAAGTGGGCTGTTTTGGCTGCTAGAGTCTGTAAAGGCCCAGACTCCATTCACCAGTGGGAGCAGAGAATCCGGCCTCATCTCAAAAACCCCGCATCACTAGGGAGATACCAGTACTTGTACTAACTTATGGAGCCATCACCAAAAGCAACACATAAAGATATGTCCATATTGTGATAAAATAAAGGACTTCATAAAATCATGCAATTAAACACAAAGATTAAAGCTAACCTAAAATAAAAGGGAATCAAACAATCGATGAGAGAGGTCCTGGGCTGGAGCGGTGGCTCAGAGGTTAAGGCGCTTGCCTGGCATGCGCAAGTACGTGAGTTTGAACCTCAGCACCAAGTACACAAAGAAATCTCAGAGCAACAAAAGCCATGTGAAAAAACTAAAAATTTATTCTCTGTCTCTCTCACTGTCCCCTCTTTCTAAAAAAAATAGAAAAGAAAAGAAAATGAGAGAATGAGAGAGGTCCTTGCTGTGAGTCAAGTCAGTACAGATGATGAGCATTCCAGGCTAAACTAGAGATGGCCTTTTGCAGGGCCCCAGCTCCAAGAATCCCAGCACTGACCAGAAGTCCAAGATCAGAGGCCAGGGTTAATGAGAGAACACCGGTCTTTCTAGTTGACTTCATTATGTCTCGTTCTCTTGTGAATTGCAGCCTCAGATACAGAAATCCTTGCCTTGGCACGAGGCGCATATCCACCTTGACCTCAACAACCAATTTCCATTCATTTCACTCAACACAAACTGAGCCAGAATTAGCCAACTGATATAAGATGTGACATAAATTGCTTCCTATTTTCTTTTACTGTAAATTTACTAGAAGCTCATACTCTTACTTACTATTCCTCAGAATTCAGGAGTCCATAAAGCACAGGCCTAAATAAATTTCTAAGAGAATTTTTAATTTGGTAATAGAAGTAACATATTCTGGCAATTAAAAGAAACACTCTCCAGGCATATGTTGAATTATTCAAAACAGTTGCAAATTCAAATAATGATAATCTATAAAATAAGAAAACATATCAATTTTAAGCATTTTATATAAACAAACTTTTAATTTCCACAACCTTTAATGTCAGCTCTTAAATTAACTGTTTAGTAGTGGAAACTGAGAATCTATAGACTTGAAATAAAGTATTTTATAGCAGCTAACTCTAAGGTTATTAAAATACAGGTCAACTGATTTCAACACTTTTGCTGTTAATAAAAACCATATTCTCTCCATTGTGCCCATAATACAAAGATGGGAACCCATTATATCACTCACTTTTCTAATACTCAGGTCATATATTAACAATCATATTTCTGTTGGCCTATGAATCTTGCTTAATACAACATACCAGTACATAATCCAGTTGATCAGACTTTTCTCTAACCAACATAAATACCCAAAATGACCTAAACAGGATAATTGTAGGTCCTCCTAAACTCTACTCTTACCACACATCAGGCTAGAAGATCCAAAGAAATTCCCTCTCAGGTTGGGAGAGAGATTGTGTATAAATGCCAAAGGTATCCTAATAGCAACCCATTTGGCAAAGGGTTCAGCCATCATCTGACCAGAATCTGGTGAGCAAAGCAAGCAAGATATTCAGCTTTTCAGTCAATGCTTGCCAAGGTTATGCGGATAACTTAACATCTACACTTTCTGATTATGGCTTGGTTCTTCAATGTCCCCCAAAAGGTCATGTGTTGAAGACCTGGTTCCCAGTGCAGCAATGTCCAAGGGTTGGCCTTTGGGGGAGTGAGGATTATGAGGACTCTAAACTCATCAATGGGTTAATCCATTTGAGAGATTAAAATACTGAAGGAGAACTTAGAAACTCTAAGCAGGTGTGTCATAGTTGAAAGAAGCAGGTCACTGGAGGTGTGCCCCTGGGAATTATGTCTTATCCCTGAATCCTTCCTCTGCCTTGTGGGTACCATACACTACACAGCTTTTCCCTTCCTTGATGTTTCTCCTTCACCTCAGGCTTGCAGTAATGGAGCTGGCCAACCATTAACAAAACTCAAACTGTGAGCCAAAAGAAACCTTTTATCCTTGAAGTTGTTTTCCTCAGGTATCCTGATCGCAGTGACCAAAAAGAAAGAGGTGTCCTCATATTTTCTGAAATGACCTTCTGATTCGAAAATGATGGACCATTTTTAGAATGTACAACGTCCTCATAGTTATTCTTTATGATATGTCAGTGGGAATTTTTGGAGTGATTTAATCAATACAATACTAAAGCTTGGTAGAAAACAAAACAAACCAGTAACTCTAAAAGGAAGCTTGAGAAGGGGCTCCAAACACAGCCTCAGGAACTAGAGTTAGTCTTCTCAAATTCATGGGCCTGTTCGTCTTAAATTGTAAGGATTATTTCATGCTTTTGAAAGGACATTAATCCCAAAGGAAGAACAAAACAGAATGAGTCAAATTGCTTTGAGCAGGAATGCCTGCTGAGAGAGGAGAGAAATTTCGCAAGAAGCAAGCCTTATGAAATTGGCCCTGCATTTTCCTGAATGATTCTCAAAGTCCTTCATATAGTTTTCAGAAGTCATTCTGGCTTCTAAATATCTGCCTCCTGTGTTATGAATGTCATTGTGACCTTGTCTTCCCCATTCATATCATTTTGGTGTCCTCGGAAAGCTAAGATGAGAAAAAACACTTTTTCAATTGTATAAATCTAGGTCCCTTTTTCAACTTCTCCCTGCCCTTCAACATTCAGCTGAGACACGTGGTCTTCCCATCCATTGGTCATCACGGTCAAGTTTCTTTTCCATAGACATCCATCCACATACTGTTTTAAGTAGTTATAAACATAAGCTTCATCTTCAGAAATCTGCATCCAAAACCCAGCATTTTCATATACTAAGGAATGTAACAGCTATTTACTCTCTCCTTCTACGAAGGAAGAATAATACCTAAATCCCAAGATTTCTGCAGTTTCTGTGGGCAAAATAAAATGAATACAAAGTTCTGTTAACTTATTAATATCTTTTATTCAATATTATCAAAATGTGAATAAATGTAATGTATTTTATTAACACTATTATTTAGATCATTAACTAGTATGTCTGATAGTTCTTGTTTTCCATTAGTAGTAGAGTTATCTGGTTCTAGCTTCAACTTTTGAATGCCTGTTCGTGGCTCTATCACCTTTTTCTCTCATGGTTCTTTTGGAAGCACTTTAAAATTACAGGCACTCAAGTGATCTGGAGTGAATAAATAAACAAATTAGGCATTTTTTTTAAGAGAGAAGGACAATGAGAGAGAGAGATAGAGAATCAATTTTTATTGAGTTTTTCACATGGTTTTCGCTGCTCAGATGCTTAGTTGTGTATGTGGGTGCTGAGGTTTCAACTTGTGTACTCACACATGCTAGGCAAGCGCTGTAACCTCCGAACCCCCACTCCAGACCCCGGGGCATTGTTGTTTTGAGAGCTAACGTTGAGAGAAGAAAGGGGTATAGCAAACCACTTGTGACTTCAC
>PVKS010024734.1:0-30694 GCA_004027875.1 Aplodontia rufa | reverse complement strand
TCCATACTGCTTTCCAGAGGGGCTGTACCAGTCTGCAGCTCCACCAACAGTGTGTTAGTGTGCCTATCTCTCCACATCCCCTCCAGCATCTATTGTTGTTTATTTTCTTCATCTTTGCCATTCTGACTGGTGTAAGGTGATATCTTAATGTGGTTTTCATTTGCATTTCTCTGATTACTAATGATTTAGAGCACTTTCTAGCTGACAGGCTGGGTTTACCATTGCAGTGCAAGGAGGACAGAAATGCTAAAAATAAAGCAAGGGTCTATAAGAACTTCATAATCAGGTAGTCTAGAGATGACGAACACGTTATACAGCATAGATTTACTTCTGTGCCGACCAAGTCTTAGAACCTAATACGAATTTTCCACTGTTACCTAATGAAAGGGTTCCCAAACTAGGCCTGGCAGCCCACTCTGCCGCCGTGACGCTGAGTGACACGTGAAGGCCCAACGGCTATTTGTAATTGCACATGCATTGAGAAGCATTTCTGAAGCCAGTTCGATGTCCCCAATACTCATGTCACCTGTTCAAAGAGCCCTAAGGTTTCACACTGACGCTGAGACCTAAGGCTGATTTGCAGAGGTCAGTAGGATCAATGGAAGCTCTTAAAAGTAGGAGAATCAGCAAATGAGGTTACCATGGTAGCTGGAGAAGGGCTGGGAGACCCCTAATGCCACCAGTTCTGGGTCCAGCATCTGCTCCTTGGGAGGGCTGGGCAGATGCCGATGTAGGAAGGTGGCAGGAAATTCTCCCTTTAAAGCACTTGTAATTGGTCTTCTGGAGTCCAGATCTAACTGTGTAACTGCTTTTCATATTAAAAAAAAAAGTGAAAAGATCAGAAATGATATCATAGATCTCCAAAGGCCATCAGGCTTGTCGCCTCTGTAATATCAGGGTGGTAAGACAGTACTCTGCAAATTTATTAGAAGCAAATGAGGGTGACCCATGAATTTGGGAGGCAGAAAAAGGCACAAGATAAACACAAATAGGAGGTAAAGACTTTGAAGTGGGAGTTTCTTTAGGCACTGATTTCTAACAAATGTACCATGGAAATGCCAGTGAAAGAAAAAGGGAATTTTTCAGACTTTTGCCATTTCTTAAGATCAGGTAGCAGCCCGACGCAGAATAGAATCCATTGTAAACGGCTTGCACAGTAATCGTTCCTGTATCAATGCAAAATAACCTTGCAGAAAAGGAGAATATTCTCATTTTCTTTTACAAATCCTTTACAAAAGGAGTGGAGATTGCTTTAATCCCACCACCATTACAATACTTCAGCAGATCAGCTCAAAGGGACAAAGCTAACACAAAACCATTGCAGACATGGTCACAAGGCGCAGGGACAAGAGGGAAGGACAGTGATACCAAGAAGGTAGGTAGGTAGGTAGGTAGGTAAGAGGGGAGGAGGGAAGGAGGAAGGAAGGAAGGAAGGAAGGAAGGGAGAGAGGGAGGGAGGGAGGGAAGGAAAGTAGGGCAGAAGGGAAGGAAGGAAGGAAAGTAGGGCAGGAGGGAAGGAAGGAAGGAAGGGAGGAAGTGCAATCTGTCACTAAATATAGACATTTCTAGTAAAAGAAACTCTATAATGAAAAGATGAACTTCAATGAAAAAGGTAAAAACAATTAAGTTTTTCAACAAGAATCACCTGAAAGGTTGTTGTTAAGAGAAATCACAAATCTTAACCATTGCTCCTGAATTTTGATGGTAGTTTATCCACATTTGAATTCTTCCCTAGGAAACTAAAAATAAAAATGCAAAATGTATTTATTATGTGAGGCCTCAAACTAGTTTTTAAATTAAAAATTCAACTCTGCCTGACTTGAAGTCTCTTTCAGTGCATACTGCAATAACAAATATTCTTTCTATTGAATATGAATTTAATTTGAATATCTATTGGTTGGTTAGGGAATTTTTACTTCTATGATTTGCATAATCTGGTTAACTAATTTATCATTTACTCAAATCCTTTTCTGCGCTGCTCATTATAAAACCAGGCTCCCTAACAGAGTCTTTCATTATTCGCTCATCATCAAAAGCAGTTACTCTCTGCCTGGGATAATGCCCCAGGTGTGGCACAAAAAATGAACAGTTATCCTCTGTGAACTTGGCCTGAAACAGGCCAGGGTGACTCAGGCAGGCAAAGGACTTCCAAGAACCGATCAGACATGAAAGAGCTTAAGTGTCCTTCCTTTATGCTTTCATGATGACCCCCAAAAAACTCTTTTTTTTTTTTAAGAGAAAGAGACAGGGAGAGAGATAGAGAAAGAGAAAATATATTTTATTTAGTTTTTCATGTGGTTTTTGTCACTCGGAGACTTTGCTGTGTACATGGTGCTGAAGTTTGAACCTGTGTATTCGCACATGCCAGGCAAGTAACAGAACTACTGAGCCATGGCTCCAGCCCAAAAAAACCTCATTTCTGACCATCACAACTTTCAGCCTATCTCCACTGCCCAACCAAGCCCCAGAGCGCAGAAGGCCACGAACTTGGCCCCAGGGCTCATCTCACCCTCTCACTCTTTACCAAGCACTTCCCCGTCAGCCAGCACCCATCAGGGCACCCAGCCATTCACTGGGAACATCAGGGTCAGCAGCCCTGGGTCACATAGCAGGCGGAAGGGCTCCCTCAAGGGCCCTGCGGCCAAGGATGCTGGGAAATGGGTGGAGTCTGACACCTGAGCAGCCGGCACACCTCCAGGGGCCTTGTTGGTTCTCCCTGAACTTGGAGTTCCAACCTCAGAGACGCTGTGCCTCAGCGGGCCTCAGATCTTCAGCACACATTAGGTCAAGGTCAACTAAAGAGTCACTGTGGGCCCACCTGGCGCATGCTGGATTACACCAGGACGCCCATTCCTGTCTTACGCCAAGAACGGTCCTCAGAGCGGTGACTCAGAGACTCCTCTCTAGAAAGGAGGGTCCTCCAAGGGCAGGACCTGGACGCTCCGCCTTCCCCTCCCTCATTGTCCTGATGAGGCCCTTGTGAGACCCCGTGGTCCACTCGGGCAGGTCATGAGCAGTCCAGGCTCAAACTTCAAAGCTTCACTCTTTATTTTTTTAGAGACAGAGAATCAATTTTATCTATTTTTCTATCTGGCTTTATTTCTCTGACAATTAGTTGTGTATGTGGTGGTGGGATTCGAACCCAGGTCCTCATGCTTGCCCGGCAAGTGTTCTAACCTCTGAGCCACCGTTCCAGCCCAAAGCTTCACTCCTTAATAATCATTTCTAGAGCTGCTTTTTCACAGTAGCTGTTCTAGACATACAGGGCTGTCAATGAGAGTCCCTTGCAAAAGGGTGCTATCAAAACGTGATAGCAGCCCCAGCAGAGAAGCCCACTCACCCTGAGGGGTAGTGACAGTCACAGTCGAGCTGGGCACACACTGCACCCATTCAAAGGAATTTTGGAGCTCTGAGAACAGGCTTGTTCTGGGAGCACGGGCTAGCACATCTCAACACTTCCCTCAGGAATTTCCCATTTCCCAAGTCAAAGCAACTGTCTCCAGAAATTGACTGACTCCTTAAGGAATGTTCGACACATGCGCTACCCGTCAATCTTAACAGCAGGAATTAAATGCAGGTTATAAGGTGATACATAAAAATGGAACTCTGGTCACAGAAATTAGGCCAACAAGAGGAAAATGACAACTTCACATTCGGCACAAACGTCTGCACTAAATTTCAAGAGCCACCTGGGTTTTGCAGTTACGGTGTCCAGCTTCCCAAGGTAACCTGCCCGACTCCCCAGCTCAGCGACCATCACATTCTTCGCCTAACGGAGCCTAAGGCTGGCACAGTGCCCCATGACCTGCAAACCTGATGGAATGATTTAGCCTTACATTCAAGGGCCCTTAAGGTGACACTAAACTTTCCAGACTTCTCTATTTCCCCTCAGAACACAGGGCCTCTCTTTATTACCCCTGCCTGAATTACTGTTCCCCAAAACCCACCTGATAACATTTCCTCCTTTGTTAAAGATTATCTCAAATGCCACATCCTTGCAGAAACCATTCCTGTTCCCCTCTGTTCGAGAGCCCAGAGCATCCTGCATTCCCCTCTGGAGCTTCTCATATTGTGCCTTATCTTCCGACAATGCCTGCACTCCTAACTGGGCTAATGGTGAGCATCACACTTCAGACATCAAACACATGATGCACAGAAAGAGACGATCATAAAAGATAAAGCTCTCAGAAGACATTCCATCTGCCCGGGAAGGGATCCGGTCAATCCAACCCAATCAATTTGAAAAGCTGTATGAGTTTCCAGATCTAAAAATATGATGATTGGGGCTGGAGCGGTGGCTCCGCGTTACAGCACTTGCCTGGCATGTGCAAGTATGCAAGTTCAAACCCCAGCACCATGCACACAACTGTCAGAGCCACGAAAGCCACAGGAAAACTAAATAAAATTGTTTCTCTCTCTCTCTCTCAAAAAAAAAATATATATATATAAAAATATGATTGAGCAGCGGGAAATAGAATGCTGACACCTGGGAAAACAAAACACGAGCGCCACACGACCCAGCAGTCCTGCACCTGCAAGAAGTGAAAGCAGCGATTTGAACAGACGCTTCCACGTCTTGCACATTCACGTTCACGGCGTCCTTATTCACAATGGCCAAAGGTGGCTGCAACCCAAGTGTCAATGACAGGTGAGTGGATGGACAAGATGTGGCATATATGTATGAAATAAAATTACCCATCCCTAAAAGAGAAAAAACCGTGACACCCTATGACATGGATGGACCACAAAGACAGCATGCCAAGTGACATGTGGTGGTCACCAAGGACAATGCTAGGACACGGATAGACCACGAAGACAGCATGCCAAGTGACATGTGATGGTCACCAAGGACAATGCTAGGACACGGATAGACCACGAAGACAGCACACCAAGTGATATGTGGTAGTCACCAAGGACAACACTAGGACACGGATGGACCATGAAGACACCACACCAAGTGACATGTGGTGGTCACCAAGGACAAATACTGTAGGCTGTAGGGTTCCTCTGACGTGTCTACCTAGGATAGGCAATTCAGAAACCAACTCCTGATGGGGAAGGTGCCAAGGTTATGGGGTGGGTGGAGGTGACAACAGTACTGTGTGAACGGACTTGAAGCTCTGTGGTACACTGCTTGCCTTGCTTGCTCCAGCCCTGGGTGTCATCCCCAGCTCAAGATTAGGGAAAAAAAGGGAATTATATTATGCATATTTTACCACCATAACAGAAAAAGAAGAGTGAAGGTTTGAGAATCAAAATCATCTGGAATTAACTAAGAATATATGTCACCTCCAAGATTGGAATCCACCAAGAAAGGCACCATGGTATTCAAATGCCAAGGCGTACATGATAGGAACAGAGCCCCGAGTGTTCTCCACGTGACCCCAACGCCTGCTACTTTCCTTACTTGTTCTCTTGTGCCCTTCTGAGAAACGTAAAAGGTTTCCTTCCAGTGGGGTCCTGGATCTGGCTGGCATCAGCTCACAAAAGCCAATGTTAAATTTTCAGGAATGGGGGCTGGAGCGGTGGCTTGGTGGTTATGGTACCTGCCTGGCATGCACAAGGATGTGAGTTCGAATTCCAGCACCATTTACACAACAAAGTGTCAGAGCAACAGAAGCCATGTGAAAAACTGAAGAAAATTTCATTCTAAAAAAAAAAAAAAATTTTCAGGAATGTCCACCTGCCAGCTATTAAATAAGGACATCATTAAATAATAAATCATATAAATGTAGGCTTAAATTATACTTGAGACAAAAATCACCACTTCCTAATTATTTCATTACGTTCTGCTAGTAACCATGACCATGTCTTTCGTATCCCTACAGTGACAGTACTATGAAGAATATAATGCTGCATGTCTTCCTAATTTTGCATTGGGTTAAGTCACATTGGTTGCCTAAAATTGGCCATCGTTGGAATAGTTACACCATGGAATGGGCAAACACTGTGAACCACAATTCTGCTTTTGTTTTTCGAGAGAGCTGATTATTAAACCTGAGTCTTCCATATTCAATGCGACTCATCAATAAAATTGCCTTCAAAACAGAGTCATGAGCTTACGGCTGGGGCTGTCACTCAGAGGTAGAAGGTTTACTTGGCACATAAAAGCCCTGGGTGTTATTTCCTGCACCAGAAAAAGCAAGCAACTTTGGGGGAGACCAACTACTAGTACAGCCCAAGATGTGAGGATACTCTGACTCCAACTTGCACAACAAAGCAAGCAGGTCCCAGACTAATCTTTTAAAAAGGGCCATTTCCCACCAATTCTTAGAACACAGTACTACTGAGACGTCCTACAGGACACAGACTCTACTGCTTGCTGCCACATGGTCACCATGAACAAGACCAAAACGGAGGTTAGCAACCTAAGAAATGACATTTTGGTACTTTTTTCAAAAAAAACATTTTTTTAATGCATAGTGATACATTTCTTAAAAGCAAAAACAGGACCACACTACACATTTTGCTTCATAAACTGCTTTTAAGGTTTTGCAAAGTGTTAAGTTCCCAATTATTAAATAACCTACATCCTATCACAGCAGGCACTCAGACATTTCTCAGGAACATTTGCACTGCCTTCCCTCTGTGAGTATTTTAAAAGTTAAAATCTGGACAGGTGTCCAAGCAGAGGGAGGGAGAGGACAAACCCGGTGGATGCCATTTTTAATAACCAGGACCTGGCCAGATCAGTCTTTGGAAGGGGAGGCACGGGTGAGCGGGATGACCACCATGTCCATCTTATGTGTGGTTCGTAGGAGGATTTATTGTGAGACTCGACATCTTCCCCAGAGCCAAACTGAAGGCAAATGATTTACCCCAAGGTAAGAGAAAGAACAGGATGGTTACGCGGTGGCAGTGGCTCTGAGCAAGGGCTGCTCCGCACTCCCCACCCTGCCTTCCCACCCTCCACACAGCAGGTTTCTAGCAGACCAGGTTTCTAGCAGACCTCACGTGAAGACGAGCGTTCAGCCTCACGCGTAAAGAGGAGCGATCACAGCGTAGGGACACGGGCACAGGCAGACAATGATATACATGGCAAAAGTCATCAAGAGGACGGTGGAGCAGTGGCTCAGAGGTTACGGCGCTTGCCTCTCTTTCGCAAGGGCGCAGGTTCAAACCCAGCACCACATATGCAATGAAGTGTCGGAGCAATGAAAGCCGCGTGAGAAACTAAATAAAACTGATTCTCTCCCTCTCTCTCCATTCTCCCTCTCTCTCTCAGTGTCCCTCTCTCTTAAAAAAAAAAAAAAAAAAAGTGAGGGCTGGAGTGGTGGCTTGGAGGTTATGGCGCTTACTTGGCATGTGCAAGTACACAGGTTCAAACCCCAGCACCACATACACAATTAAGTGTCAGAGCAAGGAAAGCCATGTGAAAAACTCAATAAAAATTGATTCTCTCTCTTCTCTCACTATCCTTCTTTCTTTAAAAAAAAAAGTGTTAATAAAAAAAGTCATCAAGAGGAACTGCTGCAAAATGAATATGTGGGGTCCACTGTTCAAAAATGGTAATAACTTCAAGACAGCGAGGGCAGAGCATCAGTCCAAGCCCAGGGCCCAGAGTGACCGCACAGGTCTCAGGCCAGGAAGCTGGCCCTGCAAATCAAAGGTAACAGCTCGAGTTCACAGAAGGGTCTCCACCGGCTCAAAAGTGTTAAAGGTTAAAGGGGAGATGCACAGACCAGGAACGCAGTGCCAAAATACTGATTATCATCTGTCTAAGGGATTTAAAATAGACTAACACAGTGGAAGAAAGAAATGGACTAAAAAATAAAAAATTAGAGAATGAAAGTCACACAACTTAGATGAATAAAACACAAAACAAGCAGCTGTAAAAATGACACGGGGAGCAAGTCTGAGGAAATCACTCAAAACTAAATGAAAAGGAACAATGGTACAGAAAGGATTACAAGAACAGGTGCCGGATTTGGAAAACAAAAGGAGATAGAACACAGCAGCAACAGTTCCTGAACAGTTAATGGTATTCAAAAAATAGGAAAAGATCTTGAAAGCCTTCAGATACAAACTTCCTGAATCTGCAGATATTAGAGTACATGAAGTCCCAGGAAAGTGACACAGAACAGATAGCGGCCAGACATACAGTAAAGGTCTAGACTTCAAGCTGGGCACAGTGGCGCAAGTCTACAATCCCAGCATCTCGGGAGGCTGAGGCAGGAGGATCCCAAGTTCAAAGCCAGCCTCAGCAACTCAGCGAGGCCCTCAGCAACTTAGTGAGATCCTGTCTCAAAACAAAAAAAATAAAAGAATAAAAACTGAAAAAGGCTGAGGATGTAGCTCAGTGGTTAAGTGACCCTGGGTTCAATCCCTGGTACCGAAAAATTAAAATTAAAAATTTTAAAAAAAAGATGTCTAAACTTCAGAAAGAATGAAGCAATCACATGGGCACATCATGAGCAAAGCACTAACCCGGCCTCAGCTTTCTCCTCCAGAAATATCGAAGGCTAAAAAAAGAGAGTAACATTTATGAAATACTAAGGACAGGAAGTATGACCAAAACCTCAGTAGGCAGCCAAGTTGTCCTTCAAATATAAAGGTGGAGACTCGGCTGTGGTCAAGGAGTTAAGAAGCCAAGGAAGACAGAACCCACCAGGACATCTTTAAACAAAACAAGCCAAGGATGAAATCCAGCCAACCCAGAGTGAATCAAAATTAAAATTCAGGACTGGCAAAACCACAATAAAAAAGACTGGTAACAAAGGCTGAATGCACCCAAAGAAGTTTAAAGCAAAAGAGCTGTGGAAATGTGGTATTAGAACAGAATATAAATGCTACAATCCTTCATATTACGAAATTCATAATAAACTGATAAAATGCTGGAGGCAGGGGGAGGAGGGGCAGCCGAAGGTCAACACTGAATTTTTTTTCTTTTTACTCTGAAAGGATAAAATATGGCTCAAATTGAAATGTGAAGTTTATGAGAAATTATTCTAATCTCTTCTAATTCATCATCTTTTCTCATAAACTTGGCTTCCAAAAGACACTTCTAATCTCTTTTGTGGAGAAGTCAGAAATTCTTTCAGTTTCTTTTTTAAGTTTCCTTGTCTTTGGTTTAATCAATTTGATTTTATACCTTGAAGTAAAATTACATCTACGGTAAAGGTCCCATCCATCTTTCTGACTTTGCCAGTGGCAAGTTTGTAAAACACGAACATTCCTTCTACAAATGGTAAGATTTGGGTGTTTCTTAAAATTTTTCTTTGTGCTTTTTATTGACTGATGTTTTTTGGTAATAAGAATGTAACCTTTTCCCCAAAACAGATTACCTTTGAGCAACAAAAACAACAACTAAACAATGTCATCACTACCTAAGAAAGTGATCAGACTGGTTTTCTTTTCCATCCTTGCCAGCAAGGCAAAACCCTAAACTTGGACCATTATGCCTATTATCTCCCACTTCACGGAGATGAAACAACTCCAGAGTAGTTAAGTCATTTGCTCAAGGTCACCCAGCGAGGACATGAGCTCAGATCTAACCAGGCTTCAAAGCATGAGGGCTGACAGAATTACTTAAGATAATTTGGTTCACCCCAATATTTTCCACCTCCAGTAGGCAGGTCCTTGCCTGCCCTGACAGAGAGCAACATATTTGCATTGAAATGGCTTCACCTCTTGTCTAGGGGACACAGAAACTGGTATAACTGATTCAAAATGCAAGCTGCAAAGATGTATTCAAGGGGCTTAAAGACACTTTTTTTTTTTTAAAGAGAGAGGGACAGTGAGAGAGAAAGAGAGAGAATCAATTTTATTTAGTTTTCATGTGGCTTTCGTTGCTCCAATGCTTTGTTGTGTACGTGGTGCTGGGGTTCGAACCTCGTCCTTGTGCATGTCAGGCAAGTGCTGTAACCACTCTGAGCCACGGCTCCAGCCCCAACACTTCCAGGTTTTAACTCAGTAATTCTAATTCTAGGAATCTAACTTAAGAAAACAACTGTAAAGGCAAGAGAAAGTTACAGAGATATTAAATGGAAGAGTATACTGACAAAAAACTAGAAGCACATTATCTAATCACAGATTGAGATATTAAGGCAGATACAGCTGACCTTGATGCGGGCATTTAATGCCCATTTTGGGGAACTCCTACGGGTCCCAGGAACACAGTCACCACGTGAGGACAGCCCACGGATATTCCTCTTCAACAGGACAGACTGCATTCCAGGCCTCTCCCAAACCCCACTAAAATGACAGTTATTAAATTAAAAAGGCCATGTCCACAGGGGTCAGAGAAAGAGACAGCAGAAAATAAGAACAACAGTAATATTTAAGAGTCAGAAAGTGACCTGAAAAAGTTTACTGAGAAGAAAGCTGGAAACAACGCAGGCAGAGGGGAGATGAGCAGCAGCAGCACCCCAGTTCCAGGACAGAGCTCGGAAAGGCTTGGGAACCGCAGGCACCAGACTGCACTGAACTCAGAGCAGCTGTACCCAGGCCTGCAGCCAGCATCAACCCTTCCCCTAGCCCAGCAGAAGCAAGCACATCCCTGCGGTGGACCTGGCTCCAAGGAACAGGGACAACCTAAGGCCGGAGTAAACACGGTACTGAAATGGGGCGCTGGGTCAAAACCTACACTCCCGCATTGCGAGGCCAGCCTTCCCAGCCCACTTCTTCAGCAGAGATGTGCAGCAAAGCTCACACCCACAGCGGAACAAAGAAGTCCTCTCTGTGGAAACTGGAAACCCAACAGAATAGACCTGCAGACACCAGCATCCAGGGCCCCGAAGGAAAAGATGGGTTCCCACCCGATCACACAAAGGAGAGCCCACCGGTGTTCAAGCCCTGCGCACACCCTACATTCCGATCGCTCTTAAGAGCCTCCCCATTAAAACATAAGTGATCACAGATAAGCAGCTGTTTCAAGAAAATTCCAACAGGACAGAAGGGAACAAAGACGGGGAAGGAAAGAAAAACATGGAATCACTGTCCTACGAGAACTGAGGGATAACTGCTGTCCTTCTACTGTAAACTCACTCATCTCATTTCCTGCAATTGGGGCGCTGCGGTGTCTGGGAACAGAGAGCCACACGAATCCTCCCTTGTGGCACAGCAGCAGCGTTGGGGGGACGGAGGGGACAATGTCAGTGAGATAATGCTCTGCTCCCATCGAAGTATACAGATAAGGCCTAAATTTGCAAAACAAGTCACATGTGCCTCGGTATGGCATATATCTGAACTATTACGAGCTAGGATCAAATTATATAAGCAAATTATTACAAAACTTGATCACAAGAAAAATGTTAACAATATTTGAAAGACAACTAGGTTGGAGGAGGTGGTATGTGGGGTCAGGGCACGGCTGATTTTCATTATAAAATGAACATTTTTTAAAAACTGAAAAGAAGTATCTATATGTTTCAGTCAGCTTTTTCACTGCTGTGACCAAAAGTCCTGACAAGACAGACGTTGGGGAGGAAAGGTTCCTGCAGAAGCTCACGGTTTCAAAGGCCTCAGTCCGCCGATGGCCGACTCCACTCCTCAGGGTCAGAGGGAAGGAATGGGGTTGGGAAGAAGGCACCAGGAAGCAGAGAGCTCCCCTCACAGACAAAGAGTGTACCCCAAAGGCGCACCCCCGGGCCCCACCTCCTCAGTCTCGCCCTACCCCCTGCAGTTGCCACCCAGGTAATCCCTGTCCACAGTTGGTAGGCTGGTCAGGTTGAGGCTCTGGCAACCATCATTCCACTCTAAACTTTCTCACATGGCTTCACACACAAGCTCTTGGGGGACATCTAATAGCTAAACCCTAACACTACACTACTTTCAAAAAAACAGAGGTGGGTGCGGTGGCACATGGCTGTTGTCCTAGCTACCTGGGAGGCTGAGGCAGGAGAATCCCTTGAGCCCAGGGGTTCGAGATAAGTCTGTGCAACATAGCAAGACCCCATCCCACAAACCAGAAAGAAAGAAAAGAAAAAATTAAAGCATGCTGCAAAATTATACACGCAGTGTCAAGAGGCAGCCTTTTAAATAAAGATCAGGTGAAAAACATACTGGAAAGAATATTCACCAAAATGCTGCTCGTGGTTATCTATGGAGCAGGGGAAAATTAGGGATGTGCTGAGCACATATTACTTTTAAACACACTTTCAAAAACTGGTAAAGCACCCCTGGGCCAGTACTGGAGAATGAAAACTAAATCACACTTTTTAAAAAAAGTATGTGTCTAGGCTGGAGCGGTGGCTCAGTGGTTGCAGCGCATGCGTGAGGACTCAAGTTCAAACCCCAGCACCACGTTCATAGTGAAGTCTCAGAGCAATGAGTCACATGAAAAACTAAAAAAAAAAAAAAACAAACAAACAATTGAGTCTCTCTTTCCCTCTCTCTCACTGTCCCTCTCTGTTTAAAAAAAATTTTTTTAAAGTATGCGTCTGGGGCTGGAGCAGTGGTTCAGCGGTTACAGCACTTGCCTGGCAAGCATGAGGACCCAAGTTCAAACCCCAACATCACGTACACAACTGAGTGTCTGAGGAATGAAAGTCACATGAAAAACTAAATAAAGATTGCTTCTCTCTTTCTCCCTGTCCCCTCTTTCTAAAAATAAATAAATAAATAAATGAAAAGTATGTGTCTATTGTTACTTTATATGCATTTATGATTATACAACTCAATCCTTAACAAAAAGAAAGGAAAGAAAGGGACTAAAAAAATCCATAAATAAAACTGTATGTGTTTTGGGCTGACTTCCATCAATCAGGAGTGATTCCATCAGAAGCCCTTAGGAATCTGCTGAAAACGGAACATTAGATGAAGCCCAGCGGCAAAGGAAGATGACTCTATCCAGGAATCCATCTGAGAGTAAGGAAACAGGTCGACAGAGGGAAAGGTCTGGAAAAGAACTTGCTAGTTCACTTGAGTTTAAGATGGAAAGACTTAAGTCTACTTAACGTTGGAGAAGCAGCGACCCGCTAAGGAGGATTAAAGAGACTGCAGGGCTCCTGGGAGGACAGTCACCGCCTGCAAGCAGCTCTGCGAGAACCCAGCCACAAGGTGGCCACGGCCATGTGCTCATGGACACACACAGAGTGGAACATCATCCAGCCTTCAAAAGGAGGCAGATCCGATGGCAGGACGCAGATGACAGCGAGGCTGTCCTGCTTAAGGGAATCAAGCCACACACAGTTTGGCTTCACTTGTATAGGGCTGGGGAGGGGCTCACTTGCTCAAGGACCAGATTCGATCCCTAGCACCACATGCACAACTAAGTGTCGGGAAAACAAAAACCAGTTGAAAAATAAATTAAAATAAATTATTCTCTCTTTAAAAAAAAAAATCATAGAAATGGACCGGAGAATGGTGAGTACCAGGGCTGGGCAGAGGGGAACAGGAAGTGTTCAGTGGATACAGAGTTTCAGTTGTATGAGATAAAAACAGCTCTAGAGATCTTTACGCAGCAACGCGGATACAGTTACCTATTGAGCTGCACACTGAAAAAATGGTCGAGAAGGGGGCTGGGGGCTGGAGCGGTGGATTGGTGGTTACGCCACTTGCCTGGCTTGCACAAGTACTCGGGTTCAAACCCCAGCATCATGTACACAGTGAAGTCTCAGAGCAACAAAGGCCACATGAAAAACTAGATAAAATTGATTCTCTCTCTCTCTCCCTCTCACTCACTGTCCCTCTCTCCTAAAAAAAAAAAAAAAAAAAATGGTTCAGATGGCTGAGCCTGATGGTTCACGCCTGTAATCCCAGTGACTCTGGAGGCCGAGGCAGGAGGATCACAACACAAGTTGAAGACCAGCTAGTGAGACCCTGTCTCCAAATAAAACAATAAAAAGGGCTGGGTATGTGACTCAGTGGTTAAGTGCCCTTGGGTTCAATCCCTGGTACTACAAAAAAAAAAAAAATGAGAGGGTACATTTTATATTATGTGTTATATATATGTAACATATCTCTCAGCACTATTTTTGAGAAGGCAAATTAACATGTGTGAAGTGCGGAAACACTGCCTGACCTAAATCTTGTGCTACCCCAGTGCATTTATCACTATTCAAGTAGGGGAAACGGCAGCCTTATGGTAGAAGCAGACAGTCCAGGTGCCCCGGATATGTGAGCCATGTGTTCTGGTATTTCACATACAACTTTCTCTAAGAATGGTCTCTGCCAAAGACCAAAGCAGGGCTGTGCACAATGATTTCCTGGGTCCACTCTCGAATCCCTCGGTTTCTGTGAATCTGTCAAAGGGCTATTTTATTCACTCACAAGTCTTCAAAAAACATTTGGGATCGCCACAAAAAGAAACACGAAACACCGAGGCACTCATGAGCTCACATTCTAAACTTCTGCTCCAGGGTTCTCCTTACAGCTCACCCTAAAATGTCCTTATCACTCTGCGTGTGCATTTTGGAAGAGCTGATGGGTACCACCTTGAGCTTCACTTGGGAACTATGTCAACAAGCACTCCAAGTCACCAACCTTTGAAAACTTTCGGAGATTGATGCACTGTACAAGTATAATATATATGAAATATTACATATGCATACATAATTCCATTTTAAATGAGGCTCTTTACTGATCGTTTGCAAAATTAAGCCAACAGACAATCATTGCTAAGCGTTGCTAAATCTGGTAATTTGGTTTACCAATGTGTAAACTAACCCGCTAATATCAGGGTCAACCTTCTTTCAGTCTTTCCTCTGTATGTGTATATATATATATTAAATTTATTTATTTAAGAGAGAGGGACAGTGAGAGAGAGAGAGAGAAAGAGAATCAATTTTATTTTAGTTTTTCATGTGGCTTTCGTTGCTCTGAGACCTTGCTGTACAAGGGTACATGGTGCTGGGGTTTGAACCTGCATACTAACGCATGCCAGGCAAGCACCATAACCGCTGAGCTCCAGCCCTCTCTGTATATTTTTAATACATGAAATAAACATTATGGAGCTTGAAGGTAAGAAGAAAGCCAGGGCTCCAAGGAGTCTGCACAATCCCTGAGTCCTTCTTGTCACCACGTTCTGAGGTCACAACACTGCAGTGGGGTCCCTCAGACCTTGCCTGAGTAGCTGTGAATAGGGATGAGCCAATCCCTGATCAGCGCTCCCCACCTTACAGAGCAAGCTTGTGGGGACAGTTGGCTAGGAATGTGGCTTCTGGAACTTTACCCTATCCAGATTAAGTCCCCATCCCTTTTACACCCCAGCCCCAGTCCCTACTGCAAAGAAGAAATGCACCAGCCACACTACACTTAGGCAACACGAGCCTGAGCACTTTATTATTATTATTATTAATGCATACTAATTATACAAAATAATGTATTCTTATGTGACATTTCCACACAAGCATATGAAATACTTTGCATCCACCCTCCCCATTACCCTATTTCCCCCTCTCCACACGCTTCCCACCCAACTGGCTCCTTCCTATTCCTTAAAGGCACACGGTCCAGTCAGTAAGTCCTTCTGACCAGCCAGAGACGGTGTTACCAAATCAAGGCAACAAAAATCGGGCAAAACCAAACACTTCGGTGCTCTCCTTAACTGGCAGTGACTTACTGAGATAGCCACCACCCCTATCACATGACCACAGGTTTCCAGTTAGGCCTCATAAAATCTCCCAAAATACCTCGCAGGCACGCATTCCAGGGTCCAAACCCCTCAGGATTGAAAGGCTCCAGGTCCAGAAGAAAAAACCTAGAGCAAATGAAAATCAAAACCTGAAGAAATCTGAACCAGCTTGATTGATATTCTGAAATAGCCACAGTTCCTCCTAAGGAATTTCCGTAAGCACCCCCTGAAACTGACGGGCACCTGCTATATTGACTTTTTACGCACACCAACTGCCCAGAGAAATCCCTCCCCTGCTTCAAGAGCACAGAACCCTCAAGAACAAATGACCTAATTAAACCTGAGACTCCCTGGCTGAAAGCTACGCAAAAGCTGAAAGGCAAGGAAATGATGCAGAATTTGGAAGGGGCTGCCTGCCAAACTGACTGGGCGAATCAGGTTTGCCTTTTGGACACGAAGATCCAACCCCAGAGCTAAAGACGCCAGGACGCTGGACATCCTTAACCACTTTTATTATGAAGCAACCAGAATACATGTTTTCCCACTTATCTCCTGCACATTTTTCAAAATGTGATTATGCAGCTCTGTGAATGCATCTCTTTGGCACAGTCTGTCGGTCCGCCTTTGCTTTTGGGTCCCTGCCAGTCCAATACAATAGCGTGGCTCTGTCATCTCTCATTCCAGCTTTGAGCAATGTGCTAAATTATCCCACAGCCTCCCTGGGCTCTAGACCCCCACCCAACCAATTTGCACAGATGTTCAAGGAGAGAGATTTTTTTCCCTTTAAATGCATGTCAAGGGCCTGGAAAAATCCTGAACAAAGAAATGCAAGAGTCAGCACTGTGTTGAAAGCAGATGATTAGCTCACTTCCTTCCCTCTGCAGCTTCTCCACTTCTAAAACACAAACATGGAAGCCATCCCTCTCGCCCACGGCCAGCCTCAAAGGAACCAGAGGTGGCCAGGTGAAGGGCTGACAGGGAACTTCTCCCCCGCCCTTTCAGGTTAAGAGAGGTTGGTTCTGTGGATGGGCATTTTAGGGTGTTTTGCCAGAGACCGCTCGGGGACTCATCCTTTTGGCAACAGGTCCTGGTAGAGCTGAGGTAATGGGAAATTCTGAGGGGGCCAGGACACTAGAAACCCAGCCAGCCTCAGACCTGATCGGTGGCACCGTCTGAGCCCAGCCCTGTCTTGTCCCCCATGCCAATCAGCAATACCCTATTTTCAGGACCCTGTTTATCCCTCTTAATCACTGGTGGCTCAAGGTCACCAAGACCTCTGTAAGGAACCCACAAGGACATCAGCAGTCACACCCCGGTGTCTGCAGGATTCCCACCGGCCCATGTCTTTTCCCTCCCCACGGCACTGCAGCACATCTGCGGCCCAAGTCCTTGGGGACATCTTTTCTTTGTTCCATCCAGAAGAAAACCGCTGCACTAATGTGCTGCTGGCGAACCCTCACAGACACAGTGAAAACATCTGCAGTCAGGACAGGAGCACCGACCCTCTCAGGCTCAATCCGACTCTCCATACAACAGAGAGAAAAATGAGACAGAAAATGCGCACAAGTGCGTGTGCAAATCCAAACAGGGTGCCAGCACATGTGAACGGCAAACCCAAACGTGCCATTCACGCGGATGTGCAGTTTCAAAGGCTCCCTCGTAGGAGGGGTGGGGGGTTTAGCAAATCATCTAAATTCATCTTAATCTACAAATACCTGAAAAATGCATAATTTAGAAAATAATTTAGGTCTGGTTTTATTAGTGCTTTTACAGTAAAATTTCCAATCCTCTGTTGTGGTTTGGATGTGAGGTGTACCCCAAAAACTCACACGTGAGGCAATACAAGAAGGCTTAGAGGAGAAATGACTGGGTTCCGAGAGCCTTAACCCCCAATAGGCTGGTAACTGAAGGCAGGTAGGCTGTGGCTGGAGGAGGTGGGTGCCTGGCGGACATCATGTGGGGTACATATCTGCTAAGCTGAGCTCAGTCTCTCTCTGCTTCCTCATTGCAATGCCCTGAGCCACTTCCCTCCACCCACTCTTCCGCCATGATGGTCAGCCTCACCTTGAGCCCCAAGGGATGGAGCCAATGTCTATGGACTGAGACCTCTGAAACTCTGAGCCCCCAAATAAACTTTTCCTCCTGTAAAAATGTTCTTGTCAGGTCTTTTAGTCACAGCAGCAAGAAAGCTGACTAAAACATCCTCTCTTATTATACCTTGGTAAAAGAACATGAACTTCCAGTTAAATGTGGCAAACTAACCGCAAGCCTTTATCACTCTCCTGCTAAAAATCCTACTAAAATGACCGTGGACAAAATTTTTAAAGGACAAAAACTAGGTAGCTAACAGCAGAGACAGGAGCAAGCAGGACAGTCCCCTGACTCTTGGCTGATGGGGCGCAGAGAACTGGTTTAGAGCCTAAGTCATGCTCAGAGGGCCTGCAGCCAAAAGAACAGCTCTCTTCCAGAGCCCAAGAGGCTCAAGCTGGAGGGGGAGGGTGACGGGGAGGGTGACGGGAAGGGGTTCAGTCAGTGCACAAAGAAGCCAGACTTGAGGCTGGAGCCGTGGCTCAGCAGTTACAGTGTTTGCCTGGCATGCGTGAGGACGCAGGTTCAAACCCCAGCACCATGTACATGACAAAGTGTTAGAGCAACAAAAGTCATATGAAAAACTAAATAAAATTGATTCTCTCTCCCTCTCTCTCTCTCTCTTGAGAACCCAGACCTTGGTACCCCGGGGTTCTTCCCAACTACCCTACCCCATAAAAGAGATTTACTGTCCAGAGAAATGGAACCAGAGAAGTCAGAAACTCACCGACAGCAGGCACAATCAGAGGGTGTGATTTAGGGTTAACAATAATGCAAGACACAGGGGGAATTAAGGAAGAGTCCTCTGGCTACACCATGCTGCCCAAAGGCATCCTCCTCTATCCAGCTTCCAGAACATTCCTAGTTCATCCAGACTCATCCTAAGCAGACCGGTGGAATTATCTGAGAATCTGACACCTGAGGGCTTCCTCTGAGAAAACACCAGCTGCTGCTCCACCACTGGAAAGGAAATCAGCAGACACCCATCGACGAGGTTCCCGTGGGGTCTTTAGCACCTTGTTCTTCACACCAACTCTTAACAGCCACGATCAGCAAATGTTCCAGCCCAAAAAGTCAAATCCAATGCAAAGAGGAGGATAACAATATCCTAAAAACACAGACTTTCTACAGAACAGAAGATTTTTACAAATCCAGAGTAGCCTCAGAGAGAACAAGAATATTTCTTCCAAGATATGGGAAGAGATGCTGGGGAAAAAAAAAAAAAAAAGAAAAAACAGTAGCTCTCGAAAGGTAACAAGATGGATAACTGAAATTCTTATTTCTAGTTAGCTGAAAGCTTAATTTGAAGAAATCTCAGAAATCAGAGCAAAATATAGACAGAAATTTTAAAAAGCAAAAAAGTAGAGGATCTTCCAAAAGGCCTAATATTCAAATAATATAGAGAGAAAGAAATGGAAGAAATTACTTTTTAAAAAAATTCAAGAAATCTCAGACTGACAGACCAGGGTTCCAGAAGAACGTGAATGCTCAGCAGACATAATTTTAAAAGCCCCCACGCTGAGATGTATGGTAGAAGTTGTGAAATTTCAAATCATGAGGCTAAGTGAAAAGTCTTCAACGTGCCCAAGGGATCATGTGAAGCCTGGTTGAAGACAATGGAGAACTGCCTTTGACATTTCAAGGATAATGGTTTCAATTTCTAATCCTGTATACAGAAGGAATTTTAAGTAAATATAAGCATACACTGAAGATATCACATGTAAAGATTCAAAAGAAATGCAGCTACCTCTGACCTTCGATCACGCGTTCTACCAAAACCAGAGATGAGATGAGAGTGGGTCCAAGGAAGGAGAAGACTAAAGCAAAGTACTGAGTGAAGGCTGGGTACGAGGCCTGGAGTACTAGGTACCAGGCACTCAGACAGGAACGGGAAGACGGGTGCTGCAGAAGCTGGGGCTCTAGGTGACAAGGGACTGAACAGTTACATGCAGCTGAGAGTTCAGTAAAAATTAGTTGACAGAAAAACCGTCAGGTCTCTTGAAGTTATCTGGAAAAAAATTAGCAATGGGTACATAGAAAAGTTAAGTGTATTAGCTTCCCTTACTACAATGAAATGCCCTAGGCAATTAACTTATAAAGAGAAATTAGCTCACAGTTCTGGAGGTTCAAGATCGGGCAGTCCCAAACTCTGGGCCCTGGCAAGGGCAGCATACCATGGCATGAGCACCTGGAAGAGCAGACCACTTACATCTGGAGCCAGGAAACTGACAGGCAGGTTTCACAGGGCACGACCCAGAGGCCAGCGGGCCTCCCAACCTCCGCCTCCTAAAGCCTTCACTAACTGCGAAGAGTTTCATCCTGGGGACAAAGCCTTTATTCAATGGGTTTTATGGGGACCCTAATCTAAAACACGGCATCAAGCAAGCTTTTATAAAACGTAAATTATTCCCAGGGAAAACAAAGTTTTTGAAGAAAACATAATTGTAGGGCAGTATCTGCTTCAGCAGCAAACAATTCCACACAGCCTAAAGGACCTACACCCTAATACTGAGTTAACCAAAGACTGACTGACTGTCCTAGGAACACTCTGGGCAGGTGAGGTGTTGCGAGCTAATCCCACCTGCCCAGAGGCAGCAAGTACAGGGGACATGGACATTGTAACCACTTCGAGGGCCTTTTAGCTTAGCTCAACATCCTGTTTACAGATCTTCTGCACATCTTGTAAGGTTTTCAAAACATTTGTCACCCCACACATCACCAAGACGAGCTCCAACAAGGCAGGGAGAAACACATTTCAGAGAGGCAAAGGGGAGCCCCAGCCACCCCACGCCAAGTCACAGCAGGTGAGTGAGGTCCCTGTTGCTGCCCAGGTCAGAGAGAATTCCAACCTCATCCAGAAAAGCTCAGAAGACTTCCAGACCAGGGTTCCTTGAAGACAGAGTGTCTGAGGATCCAACGAATCTAAGAAAGAATTTAGATGTCAGGTGAGAGCTTTGAAATGAATTAGGTAAATTCCTGGAAAATGAAGCAAAGGAAAAGCAACACAATCATTGACTCAGGAGACACAGAAGAGGGTCAGAAGGAAAATAAGTCATGGTACACACGTGAGCTACACAGCTTCTAATGCGGCTTCTCAGCGGTCACAGCAGAGTCCGTTCTCATCGCCTGACACCAAACACTAAACTATGCGCAGGTTTTATCATTACTCCTGATCAGTATTAGAAAAAATAAAGTCAGATCGCAATGTTACTCTTTGGAACAGCATAAAAAAAAATTTAAATAAACCATGAAGTTCTAGAAGAAACTAGGATTTTTTCTAAAATGCTTTCAAATGGCAGAATCTCTCTCTAAATGTCACTTAAAACTAATAAAACACAAAGCCAAACAGCAGACTACAATGTAGGAAAAAAGCATTTGAAATACATATGACAATGGGCTAATTCTCTCCCTATTCATCTGCAGGAATTCCTTTGTATAAGAAAAATATTCACAACTCAATAGAAAATGGTCAAAGGACAGAAACAGGTCAAGGAGGAATACACAAGAAAATGCAAATGTGTCCCATCTCAACCAGCAATAAGAAAAATGGAAAATGACAAGAAAAACTAGCATATGAATGATCAGATTAGAAAAGGTGAAGATGTCTGATGTCACTGTTGGTTGTCAGGATGGGGCCTTCGCTGATAATGGACAGCTATGCAGTTATGAAGAGCAGTGGCTCAGCGGTTACAGCACTTGCCTGGCATGTGCGAAGACCCAGGTTCGAACCCCAGCACCACCTACACAATGAAGTGCTAGAGCAACCAAAGCCACATGAAAAATTAAATAAAATTGATTCTTTTTCTCTCTCTCTCACCATCTGTCTCTTTAAAAATAAATAAAGAGGGCTGGAGCGGTGGCTCAGCAGTTTGGGCACTTGCCTGGTAAGTACGAGGACCCAAGTTCAAACCCCAGCACCACGTACACAACTAAGTGTAACACTTAGTGTTATACAATTAAGTGTTAGAGCAACAAAGGCCATGTGAAAAACTAAATACAGCCAATAATGGATCTGGGCTGTCTGGGTTCGAATTCTAACTCCACCACTTACTGGAGATGGACCTCGGGCAAGACGGATCTCTCTTGCCTCGATTCCTCATCTGCAAATGACAATGATGATAATATCTCTCCCTTAAATGTTGCTCTGAGGATTAAACAAGTTAATATTCGTAAAATATATGAAATAGCTCCTCACACAAAGTAAGCACTATGTAAGAGTTTGTAAAACAAATGGGTATCAACTCAGAGGTAACCCAGCAATACCTATCTATATCAAACACAAAAAGACACTTTGACCACTGATCCCACGCGAAGAATTTATATTTCAGATACACTCCCAATGTGACATCCAGGACACTCACTGCAGCTCTGATAAGCCAGCAAAATATTCAACACAACCTAAGTGTCTATCAATAAGGACCAACTTCACAGATAATTCATCAGTGACTTTCTTTTTATATACCAATGAAAAGAGTGAGGCAAATCTGTCAAGGTGGAACAAGCTGAGAGAGCATCAGCACGAAAGAGCAAGGTCCAGCACAGAACAGGGCAAATCACCATCCGGGTTCTAGGTCTCTCTGTGCACAACATGTTTCTGGAAGGATATTTTTTTTAAGTTTTTTTTTTTTTTTTTAAGAGAGAGGAACAGTGAGAGGGAGAGAGTAAGAATCAATTTCATTTAGTTTTTCGTGTGCCTTTCGCTGCTCAGACACTTCACTGTGTACGTGGCACTGGGGTTTGAACCCACGTCCCTGCACATGCCAGGCAAGCGCCGAAACTGCTGAGCCACTGCTCCGGCCCCTGGAAGGATATTTTTTTTTCAGGGCTAAGGACTGAACTCGGAGCCTTGCGCATGCTAGGCAAGCGCTCTGCCACTGAGCTAAATCCCCAACCCCTGGAAGGATATTTTTTAAATGATGGAAAATTACCAGTGTCAAAGTTCTACCAGGCCAGTTTTGATTTTCAGGAATGGGGGCTGGAGTGGTGGCTTGGCGGTTACGGTACTTACCTGGCATGCACGAGGACGTGAGTTCAAACTCCAGCACCACGTACACAAATAAATGTCGGAGCAACAAAAGCCACTTGAAAAGCTAAATAAAATTGATTCTATCACTCTCACTGTCCCTTCCTCTTTAATAATAATAATAATAATAACAATAATAATAAAAGTTCATTTCCTTTAGCATTAGTAGAATATGCCAAATTACAGTAGTGTTAAACTTTTTTAAAGATAAATTCAAAAGCAGATTCAAACATTAGCATTGTAAAGCAAACCAAACTTTTCTCTTGTTTTGGTACTGAGAATTGAACCGAGGAGCGCTTATCCATTGAACCATATCCCCAGCCTGAATTTTTATTTTTTATTTTGAGACAAGGTCTCACTAAGTTACTTAATACCTCGCTAAGCTGCTGAGGCTGGCTTTGAACTTGAGGTCCTCCTGCCTCACCTTCCTGAGGATTACAGGCATGCGCCACCATGCCCGGCTTTGTCTAGTATTATCAAGATGAATGAAATCAATGAGGTCATAATCACATCGTTCACTTTGGACAGGTCTCACTGAGGAGGCTCTGGGCTTGCTCGGGCTCTGATTGGGAGTCCTTCCCGCACACAGTGATGGACACATCTATCTGATCACAGGAGGGAGAGAGGACAGCAGCAATGAAGAAGGCCAAATAATTCTTAAAACAGAAACAGCAGTGTGGTTGCCATTAAACAACAATCTAAGTTCCCTAAAGACTAACAATGCTTTCATTGGGTCCACAGCAGTAGGCAGAAATGCAAAGAGAAAGGCATGGGTATGTGTCGCTTTGTTGTTTAATCAAATACAAATCAACAGAGTCCTGAGCCAAGGGGTCCAATGGAAAAGAATCAAAAGCCTTTTGCCAGCATGGGAAGCCTCCAAGGGTGCCCCAGACTCCCCTACTCGTTCAGCCTAGAATAGAAATGGCCCTTTTCACCTCCTCCAAAGGAGTGCCCCAGAAACACTGCCTGGTGGCTGTCAGGTAAATGACTCCAGATGTTCAACGGACCTCCTCCTTGTGGATCAAACAAATGCCACTCCCTAGAAAGCGGCTAGGCCACAGGCAAAGACTAACCGAGGCCAAGCGCCTGTTGCTAGCTACCTGAGCCCTTCTTCCCTCCACTCCCAATCTTCAAGGCTACTTGGTGCGCAGTTCTCCCCAAGCAGGGCCGCGCAGTAGGGCTCACGCCAGCAGCATGATTCAGAAAGGTAGCAGACAACCCAGCAATTTACTCAGAATTACGTTCAAGAAGGGTAATCATGGGGCATTTAGAAAGGTCAGGCTAAGTTTAATGTAGAGGCCACTAATGCGTGATATCACAGTCCCAAAGAAGCATTTCTTTTTCCTTTCTAAAAGGGTATTTGTTTGTAAGATCATGTAGCTCCCGACTTGCAAGAGTGTTGTTAGAGCATTTCTAACTTGGTCTGTATTTGAGAATGGTAGAAAGACAATCTAGAAGCTAAAGAAAAGGACCCCAAGGACAAGCAGCAGGAATAAATTTAGATTTGCAACCTCTCTGTGCTCTAACAGCTGTGAGCGGTTTAAAGTACTTTTGCCAGAAAATCCAAGAAGGAGGAGCCTCATCTTTGTTCATTTGGCAAAGATTTAATGAACACCTACTATGGGCCATACACTTTTTTAGGCAGTAGTTACAAGAAAATGCACAAAAAGGACAAAGTCCACAGGTGCCCAAGGGAAAGACACTTGCACAGGACTGAGAAGGCAGGACCCGCCACCCTGCACCTCTTCCTCCCACATGCCACTCTGCAGCTTGCAGGCAGCAGGGCCCACCAGAGTACTAGCTTCTGGAAGTATTCATGGGAGGCAGGTGCTCCTCTAACACTCAAGATGCTTCAGGAAACACTCCGGCCACTGGTCTGTTTTCTAACACAGGAGAAAGGCCCAATGCTTTTAATAGCCTGTGAATCCTAAGACTCCTCCCCCAAATGCCATTGAGAAAAATCAAGTGATAAAAGAGACAGGATGGGTAGAGCCCTCCTAGGCCCTAAATTTCTGTCCCAGCTCATCCTGGGAAATTCTACATTATAAATATTCAAAATCATCTGGGAATCTCCTCCCCATCATGTGAATTGAGCAGCCTTCCTTTGAGCAGAGGTCAACAGGAAATGACCTTATGAGACTTTTGACCCTAATCATGTTGACTTAAGGATTACTGAGGCAGGATAATTTGGGAAAATAAATCCACAAAACATATGTAGAATACATTACATATTTGGAAAAAGGAAACACTGCAGAATATGCACAAATGAAGGAAAGTGCAGGATGTGGAGTACCAGTAATGGGGGGGGTGCATCAGGGACACACAGTAACTAACTTCTCTGTTTTGCTGACAACCTAAAGTGCTCTAAAAAAATTTAAAAATTTTTTTAAAAACTTAAGAAAGCTAAATAAAGCAAATATTAAGAAGAAAGCAACCTGTGTGGAGTTGCAGTAGTTAGAAGCAAGTGTGTATGTGTATACTTTCCCTGATTGCTTTCTTCTTCTTCTTCTTCTTCATTTTTAAACATTTCAACAGTGACCCTATTATTTTTGTAATTAAAAAGAAATGAGAAAAAACTACAAAGAAGCAAGATTATTTGAAGATGTTTTATTAACAAAAAAAAAAGTCTCAGTGAACCACAGCCAGTCCTCAGGTGGAGTGCATTACACTCCCCTGGTGACGGATTTAGGGCAGCTGGTCTACCCAAGTCCACATGCAGGAATGCCGGGAAGAGGCAAACAGCCCTGTCTGTGATGCCTACAGCATACACCCCAGAGGTCCCACCTGCACCCAGAGAAGCCCTCATCTCAGAGTTCCTCTGTGATGTGACTTCAATTTAAAAACAGTACTTCCTGCCACCACCACTACCCAGTCCACACCGCCAACCCCAAAACCACCACAACCAAGCTACACACACCCGCATCCAAGCCACAGTGACTCTCATGGGTGTTCACCACCCCGGGCACCAATTGCTCAAAGCCAAGATGCTGTAAGTGACCTAGGGTACCAACAACCGGGTATCAAGGGAAAGAGAAGCATTCTGAACGGTGATTTTGAGACAAAAGTATAAAACCATACTCTTTCCTGAAAAGGCCTTGAAGAAAAAAGGCATTACATTACAGTGCTGGTCAGATTTGCATCCTTCTGCCCCAGAACTGCTGTTTGCCATGAGGGTGAGGCAAGGAAGGCGTTTGCCCTGGGCAAAATCCAGCAGGCGCCAAAACATTTGGTAATTAAGCAGATAATCATTTCTAATGAAGATTTTTTTAAAATTAAAAGCAATATTTAAAATCCAGATGAATAAGATGACAAAAATTTCGATGAAGATGGGATCTGCACCTGAGCTTGCAAGACTCTGCTCACTCTGCGCCAGTGAGGAACACCAGGGTACAGCCACACTACGAGCAGATCCCAAACTGCACCAGCAGAAATCATACACCTGATGTTGTTTAAGAACTGTGTGACTGTGGGCATGCTACCCAGCAATCCAAGTCTCACTTTGCTCTTGTGCAAAATAAAGATAACTCCAGTCTCACTGAATGAATGACTGAGGAAATGCGTAAGCCAAGTGCCAACCACAGTACTAGCGCAAAGCCATCACTTCTTGGGTAAGCACTGGACCAGGAATCACAACTCCAAACAGGACCCTGTGAGCATCTCGGGTGTGCTCCTCTGATCACACCGTAATCGTCTTGCTGCATTATTGAGTTTCCCCTACCATCACCTTGAAGCTGACCTGCCTCAGCTTTCAGAGCCCACAGACCTTCCAGGCATGGACCAGCTGGGGAAAGTGAGTGGGTGACCAGGTAGGATAATGCCACCCCCCACTCCCCCAGGTGTAGGCACAGCAGCTAGAAGACCACACCACCTCTGCATTTCTCATTATCGTCTTTCCTACAGCAAAGCATGGCCATTTCTTTAAATAAAAGAAACCATACCACCAGGACACGGCCTTGTCCTCTGCAGCCCTGGCTAAATTACTCTAAAGCCTCAGAGAAGCAATCGATCCCCATGGGTGCTCCCGGCCACAGATTCTGAGCCTTCCCAGCAACCCCGGAACCTCATACTCACTTTGAGATGTACTTATACAATTTTGGAATTATGATTCTGAAACGGTACCTGGGTCAGGGCTCATGCTTATGAATCCTTCTATCTCAGAAATCAAAGCATCCGCTGGTTTGGACAACAGATCTCAGGACCTTAAACTTCCAAACCACAAACAAACAAAACAAATTCCATGGGATAATCCATCCAAAAAAGTCGCCCCTCCCCTGTGTGTCATGCTCGGCTAACATTCCTTCATTCCGTGCCTTGGACAAAGTGGGAAAAGAAAACGATCTTTGAGAAGATGGTTTCAATAGTCCAGCAGGGATGCATTTGCAAAGCCGTGTTCTGTGGCCAAAGCTACATCACACATGATTGTTTACACATGTGCAAGCTTAGCTTAATCCACAGGGGGAAGACTGCTTAAAGGTTCTCCTTTTCATGTATCTCTGAAAAATAGTTTAATCTTCTCAGTGTAAGTAACATGGTTTGTTCATTATAAAGGCAATAAAAATTCATTATGGGGATGTTAAAAAATACAGAAAAGTTCAAAGGAGAAAATACAAACCAATAGTACTACAGCTATCTGAAGAAAACCATAAACAACATCCTTTTTCAATGCACATACACGTATATATATGTATATATGTCTTGCATATAATTTTTTTTAAAGAGAGGGACAGTGAGAGGGAGAAAGAGAGAGAATCAACTTTATTTAGTTTTTCATATGGCTTTCGTTGCTCTGACACTTAGTTGCGTACATGGTACTGGGGTTTGAACTCGTGTCCCTGCACTTGCCAAGCAAGCACCGTAACTGCTGAGCCACCGCCAAGACACTGGTCCAGTCCTCTTGCATACAATTTTAAACAAATGGGCTCATCTTTCAAGTAGAGAGAGAATAAGAGCAAAATCACAGAAGAGCAGTCAAGGAAGAACAAGAGCAGTAACTCAGACCTCCACATCCTAATGAAGCTATAGGAGGCAACATTTTATCAAAAAAATGTAAAGAACTGATTTATGAAAAGTTTATCACTCAAGACAGTTAATCTTCAAGTTTTTATTGAGCACCTACTATATTCCGGGCACTTTTACAGGTTCTGAGTGCAGAGGTGTAAACACTGAAGTAGATGATGCTCTCAATCAGTAGGGAATAGGCTTCTATTCCAGCTCTGTCAAGCTGTGTGACCTTAGACAAGTCATTAAACCGCTCTATGCCTCAGTTTCCCCTTATGTAAAACGAGGATAAAAATCCAACTGTCAGGCTGATTAAAGGGGTGTGGTATGTAATGCAGTTAGAACTCAGCCTGAGACTTACAAATACTCAAACAAAATGAGTTGGGAAGACAGCAGAAAGGCAGGAAGCCCAGGTTAGCACCCAGTAGACCTCAGCCTTAGAGAAGGTTTCTGAAGGAGGCCAGGGACTGGGTAGATGTCAAACCCAGAGGGATAAGGTGAAAAACAGAGGCAGCTGCAGGTGTGGAGACAGGAAGCAATAAGAGAAGAAAGGCTACTATAACCTCTTTTAGGATCTTGGCCTTAACTGGCAGGGGGCAGGGGGGGGAGGGAGGCCAAGGGTGGGGCTGGGGTGAGATACAGGAGGCTGGAGAAGAAAATGCAGCACTTTCAACCACCCTCATCAGTTACAGCAAAACAGAGTCCCATATCACATGATACCATCACTCTAAAACTGAAAGCTTAACTACTCCAATAAAGTCCAAGGGTGCTGACTTAAGCATTTTAAAACTCTTAACAGCTAGCGTTCCCTGAAGTCTCTATTAAAAGGCAGGGATGTAGGGCATCATAGCTGCTCTGCAGACAGGCTAACCTCACCTAAATGGTCTCAGAACCCCCACACACATACACACACAGCCCACCAGGCTGCACACTACACAATTCTGATCTGGGAAGATTACTAAAAATAAAGATTCAAGAACAAGAATAGATAAAGAATTTGGTCTTCATTAATTCACAGTGACTGGATTTCCCCTGACTCAAAAGGTGAAAGAATCCTTGACCAAGACCTTTACTCAAAAGAATGTTATTATTCCTTAATGTGTTTATCCCTTTACATGTTCTGCAGAGTTAAGACTCAAAGCTTCATACTTTAATAACACACATAACAGCTGCCACACCATAAGCTTTTTATAAGTTGCCAGAATCCCTTATTATGTATTATCTTCAATTTCCAAAAACAAATCTTAATCTCCAAGATCTTCAAAAATGCTGATCACAAGGACTTTTATAATAAAAGTTATGCAGAATTTATCATTGATATGGCAGCAGGTATTACCTATTTTATTTTACTTTATTTTTGGTACTGGAGATTGAACCCAGAGGTGCTTAACCACTGAGCCACATCCCCAGCCCTTTTTATTTAGAGACAGGTTCTCACTAAGTTGCTTATAGCCTAAGTTGCTGAGACTGGCTTTGAACTTGCTATCCTCCTGCCTCAACCACCCAGCCATGGGCATGCAGGTGTGCGCCACTGGGCCTGGCACTACCATTTGAAAGATGAGAGGGATCTGGAACTCGGAAATGAAACCATTTTCTCCAGACACACAACTTGGGAGTGGCTGTGCCGGGAGGTGAACACAGGTGCCTCAGGGCCCCTGGCAGTTGGCTTCCAAATGGCACCGCAGACTCTGGTGCCCAAACATCCACACAAGTCTGAGGTCATCTCCCACTGAATCACGATGGCCCCTCTAACCAGGAACACTGAGGAAGTAACAGTATGTGACTTCCAAGACTAGCTCATAAAAGTCACAGTGGTTTCTCCTGTGCTTTCCTTGTGGATGTCTCATTCTGGGTGAAGGCAGCCACCCACCTGCGAGGGCTCTCAAGTACCCTGCCTGTGGGGCCTAGTGGGGGCTTCTTGGAAGCCGACCTTACAGACCCAGCTGGCACTCTTTTGTAAATACTGGGGTCAGGACTACTCATTTAAGGCATTCCTAAAGCCCTAACCCACAGAAATGACAAAAGATAATATTTCCTATAGCTGTAAGTGGCTTACATGGTCATGCAGCAATAGCCAACCCACCTGTGCCCCAGGCCGGTGTCTCTTCCCACATCAGCACCGTCTGATGGTTGCCTCAGTGACTTTATCACCCCTGCATTTTATGCACACAAGTAACAAAAAACAGTTCCTGACATTAGGTCTACAACCCTTCCGGTGGGTCTTTGAGATGAGCACCCACAGCACTGACATCTTTACATTTATCCTCTGCAGAACCATGTGGTAGGTTCAGCTTTTACCACACCACTGCCCTTCTGGCCCACCTTCCAAAAACAGGCAGCCCCCAGAGCTCCGTAAGCCTGTGCTAGAAGAGACGGTCCAAGAAACTAGTCATTTCTTCAATTCATCCCTTTAAAAATGCTTTTCTCTGTATTTTTGTTTGTTTGTTTTAAAAAATAAATACAGGGGCTGGAGCAATGGCTTAGTGGTTATGGTGCTTGCGTGTCATGCACAAGGACGCGGGTTCAAACCCCAGCACCATGTACACAACAAAGTGTTGGAGCAACAAAAGCCACGTGAAGAACTAAATAAAATTGACTCTTTCTCTAAAAATAAATAAATAAATACAGCCAGGTGCAATGGTACACGCCCATAATCCCAGCAAGTCTAGAGGCTTAGGCAGGAGGGTTGCATGTTTGAGTCCAGTCTGGGCAACTTAGCAAGACCCTATCTCAAAAAATAAAAAGGATGCTGGGTGTGGTGGCTTATGCCTATAATCCCAGCGACTCGGGAGGCTGAGGCAGAAGGATTGTCAGTTCAAAGCCAGCCTCAGCAACTTAGAGGCCCTAAGCAACTTAGCAATGTAAGATGTATGTCTTTTCTGTCAAACTTGAAAGATTGTGATGTATAATCTACCACCTCCTTTTTAGATTCCCCCACCCCCTTGAAGATAGTAACTCCCTCACCTGTGTTCGCCCGCCTGCGTAGTCCACCTCCTTCCAAGGACCCCTTCCGGTACCCAGCCATCTTCTTCCGGCAAACATGGAATCCCTACTACCCTCGCCATGTGTGC
>PVKS010024733.1:0-30718 GCA_004027875.1 Aplodontia rufa | reverse complement strand
GAAAGGCTGTGTTCATGGGCAGCAGAAGGGATGAAGGATTGGCTCTCCTGCCCCATGAGAAGAATCCTGAACAGTCTCCTGAGATTCAGGTTTCTAGAGGAGATAGCAACAGCCACGTCCATGGGGTGTGTTGATTTTCTATTTCACTTGTTACTCTCTCTCTCTTTTCTTCTGGTAATGATCAAATTCTATTACTCTCTCTTTCACTCTTCCTTTTTATTGTTATTCCTATTTTTTCTCCTGTTTTCTGATAACCATCACATCCTCCATCTCTTCTGCATCTCTCTGTTCACTCTTTGAAATTGTAAGCTCTTTTCTACCTTATTCCCACATTTTCTTTTAATTAACTGTCTTCTTACCAACTTTTAGCACTAATTTTTTATATAACTTTTGCCCCCACCATTAATGCTGTTGCAATCATTACCTCCTATGGATGCTATAGTTGACACCGTTGCTTGGTTAAATGCCAGATATAGTTGATGGTTACTTACTGTCATTGCCAAAGGCATTTGCTGACTCTACCATTTCTGGGGTTTGTTGCAATTAACGTTGTTGTTGTCATAGTAGGGGCCAAGGACTCAGTTTAATGCTGTATTGTTTGCAGTGTTTGATGATATTGTTTGTTTTCCTCTATTCTGTGATGTGCTGGGAATCTACAGGGTCACTAAATGTTCACAGGTTAATGATTCTGCTGCTGAATTAAACATTTCCTCACAGTACTCCAACTAAAAGAAGGGAGGAGACAAAAATCCCAAACCATCAACAAGGCTAAGGAGGAACAACCAGAGAGGAAAATTGGGTCCCATCCCTTGGCATCTACCCATGCATCAAATCTAGAGAGAAACCTCAGAACAATCAAGATAACTACACACAAAAGGACACACAGAAAATAAGAAAGAGAAATCCACTTCAGTTAATGAGGAAGAAGAAAACTTGAAAATATGCGAAAAAGGCATTCTTCACAGCAAAACATGGATCTTTTCCCACAATAGATCATATTCTAGGCCATGAAGGAAATCTTTTATTTTAAAGAGAGATGGAGAGAGAAAGAGAGAGAGATAGAAAGAGAGAGAGAGAGAGAGAGAACGAGAAAGAGAGAGAGAGAGAAAGAGAGAGAGAAAGAGAGAATAAGTTTTATTTATTTTTTCATCAGGCCTTTGTTTCTCTGACACTCAGTTATGTATGTGGGGCTAGGGTTTGAACCCGGGTCATTGTGCATGCCAGGAAAGCACTCTGAGCCACAGCTCCAGCCCTTGGAAACCTTATCAAATAAAAAAAATGATATAATCTCATTGGAGATTTTATTGATTTGCTTCATTTCTCTCATTCTTTTGGTTAGATTCACTAGGGGTCTATCTTGTTTATTTTTTCAAAGTACCAGCTCTTTGTTTCATCAATTCATTTTATTTTATTTTGTTCTCAATTTCATTGATTTCAGCTCTGATCTTGATTATTTCCTGTCTTCTGCTGGCTTTGGGGTTAGATTGTTCTTCCTTTTGAAGGGATTTGAGATGGTGCATAAGCTTATTTATTTGGAATCTCTCTTCATTTTTAATGTGGGCACTCAGTACTATAAATTTTCTCCTTAGGAATACTTTCATGCTGTCCCAGAGGTTTTGATATGTTGTGTCTTCATTCTCATTCTCTTCCAAGAATTCCTTGATTTCTGCTGTCATGTCTTCTTTGAGCCATTCTTCATTTAATAGGATATTATTCAATCTCCATGAATATGTGTGTTTTCTGTTATTTTTGCTGTTGATTGTCAGGGTTATGGCATTACAGTCTGATAGAATACATGCAATAATATCTACTTTTTATATTTTCTGAGATTTCCTTTGTGAACTAGATCATGGTCTATTTTGGAGAAGGTTACTTGTGCTGCTGAGAGGAAAGCATACTCAGTGAATTTGGGTGGAACATTCTATAGGTATTTGTTAATCCATTTGATTTATGAAGTTGTTTAGAGTGGAGATCTCTTTAATGGGTGTGTGTGTGTGTGTGTGTATGTTTGCTTTGGATATCTTTCTATTGGTGATAGAGGAGTATTAAAATCTCTCATTATTTTTGTGTTGAGGTCTGTAAGTGGTTTTATGATATGGAGTGATTTTCCCACATATTTTGGAGAGTTTATGTTTGGGGAGTATATATTTATTATGGTTATATCTTCCTGTTGTATTGTTCCTATTACTAGAGCGTAGTGGCATCCTTTATCTCCTCTGATTAATTTGTGTTTGAAACCTACTTTGTTGGATAGAAGTATCACAACTCCAGCTTGCTTCCTTGGGCCATACACTTGGTGGAACTTTCCCGCATACTTTCACCTTTGGTCTGTGGATATCATTGACTGTAAGGTGAATCACCTGTAAGGAGCATATTGTTGTATTTTGTTTTTCAATCCAGTCTGCTGACCTGTGTCTTTGATTAGTATATTGAGTCCATTCCCATTCTGTGTTAGGATAGTTATGTGGTTGTGGTTCACAGTCATCATGATTTATTAGTGAGGGCTCTGCTCTGTTGATTGTCTTTATTTTGTTTTTCAAAGAGAGAGGGACAGTGAGAGAAGGAGAGAAAGAGAGAATCAATTTTATTTAATTTTTCACATGGCCTTTGTTGCTCTAATACTTCCTTGTGTACATGGTGCTAGGGTTTGAACTCGTATACACATGCATGCCAGGCAAGTGACATAACCTCTGAGCCACCGCTCCAGCCCCTGTTGGTTGTTTTTTGATGCATGCATTTTTATTGCATTTCCTCTGTTTGTGGGTTTTGAGGATTGTTTGTAATGCTGGTTTTCTGTTCATGAATGCTGCAAGTTTGATCTTATCACAAAATGTTCTAATTTCCCCTTTGAATTTGAAGCTGAGTTTTGCTGGGTATAGTATTCTCAGCTGCATGTGGTGGTCATTCAGACACTGAAAGTTCTCCTTCTAGGATCTTCTTGCATCTAGAATCTTAGCTGAAAAGTCAGATGTGATCTTTATTGGTTTGCCTCTCACTATGATTTGACATTTTTCTCTTCCTGCTTTTAATATTCTTTCTTTGATTTCACTGTTATACATTTTGGATATGATGTGTTTCTATGAAGTTCTCATTTGACTAGCCTTTTAGGGGTCCGGTATACTTCCTAGGTGAACTTTTTTGACTGTATTCTGATATCAATAATCTTTTTTATTTCATTGAGAATGTTGTTTATACCTTTTGTTTGTGTTTTTATTTCTTCCTGTATCCCAATTATTCTTTATTGTTTCTTCTGATTTCATCCCAGACTCATATTCTGTGAGGTTACATTTTTCTCTTTTGTCATCTGTTCACTCAAGCATACTCAGCCTATCTTCATTATTAGAAATTCTTTCTTCCAGAGCTGAGGTACCTTTTTCTATATAGGTTAATCTATTATTAAATTCTTCCATCATTTTTCTGATGTGATTGACTGAAGATTTTAGCTCCATTATTTCCTTTTTCAGTATGTCTATTTCTTTGATAATAGAGTGTTTTATCTCATGTTTTCTCACTTAGTCCTTTCATTAATTTTTCTTTTAGTTCATTGTTCTATCTAGTAACCAGATCATTGATACTTATTTTTAGGTTTTCATCTTGCTCCCTGTCTGTGTATGTTCCTTGGTGGGGAGTTGAGGGCTTGAGGTGAACCTTTTCTATTTTGATTCCTCTTTTCAATAGTCTTCTTCTGGATCTTTGAATAGAGTTTACCTGTGGTGAAGGTAGGCAGGTCTGGGGGTACTTCTTCTTTGCAGGTCAAAGTGTCAGGTCAGTCACCACCCCTCTAATGACCACTGTCTTCCAGAAAGCTGCTTTAGCCTAGAACCTTGTTTGGTTGTGCCTTACGGATCTAGCCCCCAGAGCATTGATTCAAAATTTGCTTGGGGTATGTTGCAGCCTGCTGGTTTGTAGATGCATAGCAGCTGGGGTGCTTTGGTGGTTCCTGGGGTCTCATGTTCTGCCTGAATGGGGCTCCTGTACAATGTGACAGGACTTGGGATCTTTGGCAGCAGGTGTGGGCCCAATGTATTTGGACTTTGCATGAATATAAAATATTAACAGACCACATTCAAAACACATGAAAATGATCATACACATGAAAATGATCATACACATGAAAATGATCATACACCATGATCAAGCAGGTTTCATTCCAGAGAAACAAAATTGGTCGAAACAAATCAATAAATGTGATTCATCACTTAAGCAGAATTAAGTACAAAAAAATCACAAGATCATCATCATGCAGAAATCCTTTTGATAAAATCCAACTCCCATTCATGCTAAAACTCTGGAGAAGCTAGGGATTAAAAGTATTTATCTGAACATTGTAGAGGTCATTTATGTCAAAACCAAAGCCAACATTATATAGATGGAGAAAAACTAAACTAATTTACACTAAATTTAAGAACAAGACAAGGCTGTCTGCCCTCACAATTCCTATTCAATAGTCCGTGAAACTTTAGCCAGAGCAATCAAGTAAGAGAAAAAATCAAAGTGATATAGATATCAAAGAAGTCAAACTATTTCTGTTTGCTGTCAATATGATCCTATATCTAGAAGATCCAAAAAACTGCACCAGAAAACTTTTAGAGCCTATAAACAAATTTAGCAAAATAGCAAGATAGATCAAAATCCACAAATCAATAGATTGCCTTTACTCTAACAGTGAATCATCCAAGGAAGAAATCAGGAAAATCATCCCATTCACAATAACCTAAAAAAATAAAATAAAATAGTTATGAATTAATCTAACCAAAAGTTGAAAGGCTATGAAAATACTAAAAAAAAAAAAATTGAAGAAAACCTTAGAAGATGAAAAGACATCCCATGTTCTTGGATAGGTAGAATTAATATTGTCAAAATGGCCATAGTACCAAAAGCACTATATAGATTTAATGTAATCCCTATCCAAATATTAATGACTTTCTTCACAGAATTAGAAAAACCAATCCTTAAATTTATTTGGAAGAATAAGAGACTCAGAATAGCCAAAGCAATGCAGAGTAAGAAAAGCAAAACAGGCAGAAACACAATACCTGATCTGAAATTATCCTACAAAGCTCTAGAATGAAACAGCATGGTATTGTGTCAAAATAGACATGAAGACCAAATGGAATATAATAGAAGAAAGAGACAAGTCCATAAACATATAATCTTCTGATAAAGGAGGCAAAATATATTTGGAAAAAGGACAACCTTTTCAACAAATGGTGCTGGGAAAACTAGATATCTAATATACAGAAAAATGAAATTAGAACCTTATTTTTCATCCTATTCAAAAGTAAAGTTGAAATGGATCGAAGACTTAGAAATTAGGCCAGAAATCTTACAACAGAAGAAAATAGAGGATCAACACTCCACCATATAGGAGTTGGCACTGACCTCCTTAACAAGACAGCCAAAGTGCAAGAAATAAAACCAACAATCAGTAAGTGGGACACCATTAAACTAAATAGCTACTGCACAGCTAAGGAAACAATTAAGACTGTGATTCTTCAGAATAGGAGAAAATCTTGGCCAGCAGTATAGAGATTCCTCAAAAAACTAGGGATGGAATCACCATACGATCCTGCTATCCCACTCCTGGTATTTTCCCCAAAGATCTAAAATTGGCATATTACAGTGACACAGCCACATCAATCTTTATAGCAGCACAATTTGCAAGAGCTTAACTATGGTATCAACCCAGATGACCATCATTAGCTGAGTGGATTAAGATGTTGTGAGATACACACACACACTCTCTCTCTCTCTCTCTCTCTCACACACACACACACACACACACAATGGAGTTCTACTCAGTTATTAAAATAAATGTAATTATGGCATTTACTGATAAATGGATGAATATCATTTTAAGTGAAATTAGTCACACTCAGAAATCCAAAGGTCAAATGCTTCCTCTCATATATGGAAGCTAGAGTAAAATAAAGGAAAGGGGGAGGAAAGGATAAGATTCAAATACAAATTAATAGACCAGCTAAAGGAAGTCAAGTAGAGTAAAGAGAAGGGGAGAGGGGATGGAGGGTGGGAGGAAAATAGGAGGATAAAAATGCCTATTTGGCACCTCTAAGATACTAAACAATTCCCACTCAATCAATAAAAACTGGAAAAGTAAAAAATAATAAAGGGAGATCAGTTGAAGAAAGGGACCACGGGTTGGGAGGAGGAGAGGGAGGGGGCAAGGACTTCAGAGGGATACGGGCCAAATTACGTTCTTATGTTGTGTGCATGTATGAATATGTAATAACAAATTCCATTATTATGAACAACTATAATGCATAAATAAAAATGTGGAAAAATGTGTTAAATATATGTTTACTGTGCAACTTTAACATATCACAACACAACAGTTGTTTTCCTTTCTAAAATAAATTACAATATGTTCATTATTTTATCTTACTTTAATATGATATCTTATTTCAATGTTACAAATAAAATAAATCAGACATATAGTTAACGAATCTTATTAATTGGTATCAACTCATCTTACTTTATTTTTATGTATACCATGGGTATATGCTTATGTTGTTAAGTTCTGCATGCAGTACATGTTGGTAGACATCCAATTTTTTTTTATTAGATGGATATAGAGTTACAATTGAGAGGGAAACATTATCAAACATTCAAGAACCAACGTGTATATATACTTAGTTATCCAGGCTAATGCCATATCATGGATGCCCAGCTTGGGTTCCCCATGTTGCTGTTTCCCCCAGAAGAACCCCTGAGTTAAATGGATATCTCGTGGAGGACAGAGATCTCCTTCTGAGATGATTCCCCCATATTCCTACCCTCCAGTCTCCTAGGTGTTCTTCCTACGCCCTTCCCCTACCCTGTCCCCCACCCTACACCTCCAAGTATCCTAGGGAGTCATGTCCCTGATGCATTGAGAATCATACAATTTGAAGTTATTATTAGCTTAGCCGGGTAGACATCCAATTTTATAGTTTTATATTGGTTTAAATGTTTTCCAGGGAGAATTGGATAGGATCTCATTTCCTGATATATCTACAATGCAACCTTGCATATTTTTTCATCTGTGCAAATGAGTTATTTTTTGTTTGTATCTTTTCCTTTTTTAAATTTGCCTATTTATGCTATCACATCACTTTGCTTTAGTGAGCATAGTTTTAACACAAGCCATTATATCTAATAGAAAAATAGAGCATGCTCTCTAAAACTGAGCTACATCAGCAGACTCAGAAAAGTTTATTTGAGAGTAGAATGCTATCTTTCTTGAAAATTTGTTAGTATTCTCCTATAAAACTATTTGGCCTTTGTATTATTCATCAGGGAAGATTATAAATAACCTTCTGAGTTTATTAAAATTATTCTAGCATTCCATATATACAGAGATCAATTTCAGTAAATTTTATTTTTCTACCAATTTCTCCTTTTCACACATTTTCTTATCTGCTTACATAAATTTTTCAAGGTGTGCCTTGCCATCTGAATCATCTTTATTTATATTTATGCATTTCAGGCAATCCTAATAACTTTCTTTTTTTTTTTCTTGATGTGTTTTACCATGGTGTTGTCTACCTTATTAGTTATTACCAAGTAATAGTTTTTGGCTTTGATTATTTATTTTATTTTATCTGTGTCCTCTGCAGGCCTTTGTTACCACTCTAATTCAGATAACAATTATCTACTTAATTATTTTTAAAAATTAAACTTTTGGCTTTTAGTACTTTTCACACTGATGTCTGGAGAATATTTGTGAAAGATAAACATAATTCTAACATACTTTTAATATAAATTAAAAACAATTGTTTTTTCAGTGAACTTGCCAATTTTATATCCAACATTATCAGTATTAACTCACTCATGAATTCCTCTTCATTATTATCGTTACTACTATGTGCATAGTATTTCTTTTGATGTATGTTTCCTTCCTGCTAATGCTAAATCACGTTTATTTTTCTCCTTTCTCAGTCATGTTTATTGAAGGGTGTTGTGGGAGAAGGCTTAAAAATTCTTGGTAGTGAGTTTTTTCACTTTATTCAACTTTTGCAGGATCAATTTTTGCCTATACTAATTTTCTCTCATATATTTTATACATAGTATATAATTAAAGTGTCTAATTATTCTGTTAGCTAAAGATTATTTTCCAATAATTATTCTTATTAATGGAATGACTGGATTTTTTGCTGGACATTTTGTTTTCACGAGTACATAGTGAAGATTTATATGAGTGACTCTGGTTTTCTAGGTGCTTCTGTTTTTTTTTTTCTCCTGTGTGCTCAAGGTGTTTTATAATCTTTTGTAAAGAAATTTCAAATACTTATTTTTAAAATAAGCTTTGTATTTTAGTATAGTCTTAAATTTAGAGAAAATGGCAAAGATATGCAGAGTTTCTTTGCTTATCTATACATAGTTCTTTTTTTTTTTTTTCAGGGCTGAGGATTGAACTTGGGGCCTTGCGTGTGCTAGGCAAGCACTCTGCCACTGAGCTAAATCCCCAACCCCTATACATAGTTCTTAATTATAGTTTATGTAGTTTTTCATATTTGATTTAAAAAGAAATTGTATAATATTATCATTTGTTTTTTCAAAATTCTGTGCTACTTATTATCACTAAAATCATCTTTGTTTTCAAGTCCTATATTGTTGTGAGGATCTAACATTTATCCAGCAGTGGTTGGCCACACATTATTTGCCAAATTAGTAAAGTTTTCTTTATAGTGATAAGAAGGAAGTGCTGTGGTTTGTATTGTTTCTTCACAGGCAGATGAGATCAGAATAGCAGTTATACCTTTCTCAAGGATCAAGATTGACTGGGCATCTCTCTTTTCAGTTCTAAATTAGGAGCACAGGACATGTCTACATTGCTAGTTCTATAGAAGGCTTTTATCTACAAGAACCAGGATCTTCCTTCTCTGATCAGGTGTGTGTATGTGTGTGTGTGTGTGTGTGTGTGTGTGTGTTCACACATTCATGTGTGCTTCTAACAACTGTTAGTGAAGAAAAGCTATAAGTTAATTCTAATTATTTCTTAAGTGACTAGAATTGCTGAAGGCAAGGAATGCGTATCCCTTCTGAAATACACTCTTTTCACAGTATCCAATTAGTAATTAGAGACATTTACTGAAGTATCAGAAATTATAGCTTGCTATAAGAAGAAGGTTTATCTATGCAAAACTAGAAGAATGAATTGTTAATTTTGGGATTAGAAGAATTTTCAATTTGAATTCTTACATGGGTTTTCTAATCTTGTGGAATGCATTTACCTTCTGTGATACACAACTTTACATACAATATGAAACAAGTCATATCTATTTCTTCCAATTATTAGGATCAAATATGCATAACAATTTAAAAATCTCAGCACTATGCATGTTTGCTAAATAGTTTTTTTCTATGAGCTCTGAGAGCTATTGTAAACTGTTACTATATAAACACAAAAATTGTTAATAATGCTGATAAAAATAACATTATTGTTGATAATGATAATGATAATAGAAGTTGGATTTAAATGAAGCAGGAAACATCCAACAAAAATTCATATATTTTGTGTAAGTTAATATTCAAAGAAATCAACTATCACTCAATAAACTAAACAACTGTGAACAGATAACTATATTGTTATTCAATATCAGTAAAGTCAAATTTTTATTAAATATCTTAATGCAGATGAATTAAGATATCTATTATATTTTATGACTTTGAAATAATTGGTCATTAATTTACAACCAAGAGAAATTGATAAATTAATTTAACCTGGTTTTATGTGAATCATTGTTTCCATTTGTTCTTTCTGTAAGCTATGTATATTAGGGGAATTTTTTCTGTATTTTACTTGCGCAATCAAAATATTTCGTCTCATATAAAAACAGAGGAAAAAATGAAAACTCTCCTTAATTTTACTCAGGAATCCTGGGCAAGTTGAGTTTTGATTACTTGGAGTGATAATCATCATCATAGGATGGGATTGATTCGTGATCGGAGGCGTCATCCCAGCCTGGGTATGTAGTCACTGTCCACATGAATGTGTAGTTCTGCTTTGGTATACTTTTAAGATATCCAGAATTTTACTTTAAATCAAGCCTTCAAAAACTTTCAACACCCCACCTTCCACACATGAAGCCATTCCATTACCTACCAATAGTAAAGTCATTCACAATTGAAGACAGCTTGAAATAGTGAAAGAAATATTTATCTTAGTGGAGTACTATGATATTGAAATCAATGGACATATAATTTGGAAGTACATCTTATTCTAAAAGTGTCATAAATTATTTATAGTTGGCAACATTATGTTAAATATTCAATATGATTTTTGCATCTTTAATGATCAATTATTTCACCCACGAAATAATACTTATCTTCTCTTCAGGCATAATAATTGAATTATACATGTACAAAACACATTTACATCTAATTTTAGTTATAAAAGACAATTTGTAAACTGGATGTGGTGGCATTCACCTGTAATTCCAGTGATTTTGGAGGTTGAGGCAGGAGGATCACAAGTTTGAGGCCTGCCTTAGCAATTTACTGAGGCTCTAAGCAACTTGGTGAGACCCTGTCTCAAAATAAAATTAAGAGAGCTGGGGATGTGGCTCTGGTGTTAAGTCTCCCTGGGTTTAATCCTCAGTAACAGAAAAGAAAAAAGAAGAAAACTGGCATTATCATTTAATATAGAAAAGTCTTTTAAGTATTTCTGAAATGATCAATATTTCAAAAAGAAAGCACATACTTTATTTGTTTTGTTCAAAGGCAAGATTAGTTGTCTTTATCCTAAAACTTTAGATCCTACCATTTCAGTCTTTATTCTTCACTTTGAAGGAAATTAGACATGCTAGTATTTACTAAATGTTTGCATATGATTGACATTATTTACCCTGAATTCATCATATTTTATTTTATTTTCAAGGATTGCCAGTTGATTATGTCTTTCTTCTTTTGCAAATTAGGAAATTGGGGTACAAAAGTTGAATGGTCTGTGGAGTTATCTAGTTAGTAAATCTAATTCTGCAATGTAAATATATGTCTATTGCTCTCTGCCCTTGTTTTTATACTCTACATAAAGTATCTTTATTATAATGCTAGATGTCATTACATGAAATGAGTTATAAATTAACTCATTTTGAAGTACATAGATTACTAAGAATACTTTGCTATGAAATAAACTAATGTTATCTATCTAAGAAAGCATAAGCATCATAATGAATTAATGTAAACCAAAAGTAAATTCATGTTGCACTTTTAAAAAGATGTCTGTGGGAAGCATGTTCATGGCAATGACGAGTTTAATTTTGAATGCCTTGAGTGGTACAAAGGCTGTGGTTTACACTGGCTTGAACTGTTTTTTTTCAGATATGACTGAATGCCACAATTATAACTTTGAACTGGAAAAGCATGCTACTTGTAAAAGATGGCAAAAGCAAAGATCTACACCAATAATATGCAAATGTAGACAAAAAGGTAAGTTTTATGTTCCATTTGTCTTCTCTCATTGCACTAAGGTGAATCATGGAAGCCATGTGACTTAAATCAGTGACAATCATTCATTTATTTTACCTTCATGTGGAAGCAGAAATGACATTTACTTTAAAAGCGTATTGAAATATATAATAAAATTAGGAGGAATTATTGTTTAGGATCTTCTCATGTCCTAAAAGTGATGAGCTTATTTATCACAATAATGACAATTGAGACAGAATATTTTGAGAAATTAGTAGTAACTAGCCTTAAGAAGAAATTAACAAAAACATAAAACAGAAGAAAAAAATTTATTCTGAGTTATGTTCTTAAACATTATTGAAGCAAGAACTTGATTACTATTTGTAGAATGCTTCTGAGTGCAGTAGAAGGATGTACACTCAAACATCTTTTTCCAATGCAGAATATTATTGACATTAGAACTTGAGGTAGCTAGCTTATAGAAAAAGGAAAACCAACAGACCACCTTCACCTAAAGATTTTGATTAAAAACTAAGAAATAAGTTACTAACAAATAACATGACTCTGTGAGTTAGCTACAGGAATATAAATGAGCTATATGTAATAATCAAAGGGGAAAGAATACATGGCCATGTGCATAATTTTGAAATGACATTCAATAAAAGCCAATGTGAATTCTTAACTAAAAAGAACTAAATTTGAAAAATCTCAAAAATATAAATACTGCCCTTGATACATGTATATACATGTGTGTATCATATATATATATATATAATCATTACACTTAATGTTAAATGCATTTTCATTATAGTTAGAAAAAGAGAAATTTTTTTTTAAAGAGAGAGGGACAGTGAGAGAGACAGAGAAAGAGAGAAACAACTTTATTTAGTTTTTCTCATGGCCTTAGTTGCTCCAGCACTCAGTTGTGTACCTGGTGCTGGGGCTTGAACCCAGGTCCCCGTGCTTGCCAGGCAAGCGCCGAAACCGCTGAGCCACCGCTCCAGCCCCAAGAGAAATCTTTTTACTATTACTGTTGCTTACGATTTATTGTTTTGCTCATGCTAAAATATTAAGCAAGGAAAGAGCAATTCTTATAATACACAATTAAAAGGCAAAATTAATGTTATTACAAAATATGTGATTTAAAATATTTGAAAAACTCATAAATGTGTAGTCCTTAAATATAAAAACAGTTAAAAATTGAAATTAAGATTTGATTGAAAAATAAGATTTAAAAGTCAATTGTCTTGTTAACTCTAAATACAAGGAAACTGTTCTGGAAGAAAATATCATATTTTATGACCAGAAATCAGGAAAAAGTAGAAAAAAACTTTTTACTAACAAACCTAGAAATAAATTTGCTAATTAACATTTCTACTAATGAATATAAAATAAAATATGCATATGGAAATATAAAACATTAAAAGAGTACATTTTTTTCAGATATAAATTATACATCTATACATTTAATGTGATTCTATTAGAAGCCCAGTGCATGATATTTTAGAAGTGGTATGTTCTTTAAAAGCTCCTTTCAAAGTTTATAAAGTAAATACAAAGTATAATAATATCCAAATAGTCTGAAAAAGAAATGTACTATAATAGTATAGATACTATCAAATATTCAAACATTTAATAAAAGTACATATTGTACATATGTGAATGAGCAGACTGATTGGAGTCTATAGGAATAAAGGCACATACATATTGGTATATATTACATGCTAACAGTGGCATTTCACATCTGTGAAGGAACATTAGTTTCTTAAATAAGTCGTTTTAGAAAAATTCAGTACTCAATTGGCAAATAAAACCTTCTATACACTTGAGTTCTTGCCAAATATATTTCACACACACCCCTACACAGATAACAAATGGACCTAATAAAAATAGAAACCATATACCATTATGATGGAACATGCATGCAATTAATTTTTTAAATTTATTTTTATTAGTGCATTATAGTTTTACATAATGTTGGGATTAGTTGTCACATATTCTTAGATGCACACAATTCAGCAATACAATTTGTTCAATATCCCCCCTCCCCACATCCCTCTACCTCCCTCCTCCTGTCCCCTGATACCTTGCCTTTCTTCTGGGTCCTATATTGTTCCTAAAAAAAAAAAAAACCCAAATACAGTGATATAATTCTTATACCTATGAAGAACATTTTTTATATATATGGCTGTAGTGTATACAGTGACATTTATAACTGCTTGGAATATACCTTGCCTTATCTTAGTCCCAACATTTCCCCTTCTCCTCCCTTCCTATTATCCCTTGTTATTCTTCAAAATATTTGACAATGGGATTAAACATCTACATTTTTGTACAGGTATGCAACATAGCTTGTTCAGATATCTTATGAAATATATTGCAACTGTATCACATAAATATTAACATTTGGATGCAATTAGTTTTATAAACTCAGAAAAATAAAGACATTTTATTCATATCAAAACAGCATATGCCATAATGGGAAGTTTAATCAAATCAACGAGAGAAAAATTAACCATGTCAGCCTTTCAATGTTATCATAAAGTTAAAACAGGAATAAGATCTGAACCATATATTGCAAAATAAATTTCAAGAAATGGTGTCATATTCACAACCTAAAAAGTAAAGAACAAATCAGGGACTTTATAAAAACAAGAAAAGTCTCAGATAAATAAGATTAAAAGATAATTTAAATTCAGCAAGAGATGCTCAACCTAATTAACAAGAGAAAGTATAAAACTAAAATGGAAAAATATTGCCTACCAAACTGATACATTAAAGCATATGAACAACATTTACTATTGAGGAAGATGTGACCAAACAGACTTTTTTTACATTTAGTTTTGTTATTTTGTAAATTGGTATAGCCTTTTAGCCTGAAATTTTTTTCTTTTTTTTATTAAGCAGTCTTATTAAGATTATTATTATACAATCATAGATGCATCTAAGGTAATAATATGGTATGCATTTGATTCTAGTCCTGAGTCACCCCTAAATCACCCAACCCTACCCCAGTCTCTTTTGATTCTTTTATATTTCCCACATAACAGCTATAAATGTCTATATATATATATGTATGTATAAGATTATGAATTTTCTAGCATTAAATGATTGCATAAGTTTTATTTGGCTTTGGGGGGGGATAAGGAGTATGTCATGTTCTTGATTGTCTCCCTAGATCCCTCCCTATCTTCCCTCTCTGTTTCCTCGACCCTGTCCCTCCCCTCCTCCCTCCTGCCCTATGTATCTGTGGTTACCCTAGATTGTGTTGCTATGTCATTGCTGGGTCTGTACATAAGTTTGATAACCTTTCACTCAATCCTGGGTTTTGCTCTAGCCTCCACAAGTGAGGGAAGACATTTGTCCTTTGAGTCTCTGAGTTTGGCTAATTTCCCTCAGTCTTAACGTGCACATGCCCTTTAATTCAGTAATGACCATAGCAGGAATTTCTCCTAGAAAAAAAACTAAAAAATATGCACAGGTATAAAATGAAATGTATCATCATTTATGAAAGCAAAAGTTATCAAATAATTTAAATATCCATTGGAAAAGATTAAATGTCTGTCAGTAATTAGATTTTGTCCAGATAGCAAAGAAATGTAATGCAACTGTTTTACAACTTTGACACCTTTGTAAGTCATGGTATGATATAATCACCAGGATATTGTCATAAGTGAAAAAAAGTCAGAGTACTTTGCATAATTTCTTAAATATGTGAATGATTTTAAAAACATGCTTGAAAAGGCAAAAAAATGCTTGAACGTTCTGTCTATTATTGTATCCTCACAGAAAAGAAAAGTAATAATTAACGATTTATGCTAAAAAATGGCTAGAACATTTGTAGAAAATTGTGTGGGGAATATTGCATTTTTGTACTTGTGTTTTAAATCTTTTACAAATTATATTATCTCTTTTGAGAAAAACAAAGCAAAACAAATAAAAGACACTTGCACTGTTCCCTCATCAAAAGCACAATAACATTAATACTAAAGGCAGAGATTCCTGGGTCCTTTGCCCTTCCTATCTCTTCTGATCTTTCTCTCTCTTTTTCTTTGACAGCATCTTCATTTTTTATTGTCCGTTTCATAACTATTGCGATGGTGATCCGTTTCATTGTTATGGTGGCGATATGGACTGTCATATTCATGAACTGTAAGTCATAATAGAAAAAAAGATTGCAATATTGTCAATGCATTACTTTGATTAGTATTTAGAAGCACAGAAACATAAACTAGCATTATTGAATAAGAGTTCCTATCATATTTTTGCTATTAGACTATAAATTTACCACTTGTATTGAACTATAACTTACTAACAATACAAATCTTTTTAATAATCATGATTATTTTCATAGCATTTCTCAATCAAGAAGTACCAATTCCTTTAAATGGTAAGTGAATTTTTAAAAATAATTTGAAGAATAAATAGAATACATCTATATATACTAGAGTGTATTATACATTCAATGGCATTAAAAGTGGGGAAGTCTTGTCCATATTTCACTATAGCTTTATTTTTTTGAAAAAATGGAGTATTCTTTTTTTTTTTTTAAAGAGAGAGGGACTATGAGAGAGAGAGAATCAACTTTATTTAATTTTTCATGTGAATTTCATTGTTCCAACGCTCAGTTGTGTATGTGGTGCTGGGGTTTGAACTCGCATCCTGTGGAGTATATTTAAACACTAAATGATCCTTAGTTTGAGCGTATCCCACTATGGATATGACTGTAATCCTTTAATTATTTTTTAACTTTGAAGTTAGAATGAGAAAGGCATTTGGCATTTTTAGATAAAAATTGGCTTTAATGTCTAGATATGTATAGAATTAATAATATATTCTCTTTCTAGAAGGTTACTGTGGCCCATGCCCTAAAAATTGGTTATGTTATAGAAACCACTGCTACCAATTTTTTAATGAGAGCAAAAACTGGTACCAGAGCCAAGCTTCTTGTATGTCTCAAAATTCCAGCCTTCTGAAGATATACAGTAGAGTGGAACAGGTTGAGTATTTATTTTAATCCCCCATCATATATTTAATCTTAAGGCATGAAATAATTCATTGGAATATGAACCCGGAACATAAAAGGTGTACTAAGACATGGATATTCTAATACCCACCCAGTATCATTCTGCCTTAAAATTAAGAACTTAAGCCCAGAAACTTCAGATATTATGTGTATTGCTTAAGTTGGAATTATGCTAGTTAGGGAACAAAATGTGCTTTCCCTCAATTGTGAGAAGATTAAGTGATTATGGCCATGCACTTGCTAACATTCTGAGTATTGATTTTATTTGCACTTTGTGGTTTTAAACAGGATTTCTTTAAATTGGTGAAATCATACCATTGGATGGGACTAGTACAGAGTCCAACAAATGGATCCTGGCAATGGGAGGATGGCTCCATTCTCTTGCCAAATCAGTAAGTCTCAGGTCCAGTAGATTGCTTTTTCTTTTTTCGTTTTTTTAATAGGTGCATCTCAACTATACAGAATGGTGAGTTTAGTTGTGGCATACTAGCAATTACATTAAAACACAAGTTGATCAGCTTCACTCCACAATGCTCTCCACTCTCCCCTGTCCCAACAATAGGATCCTAGTTGTGGATTTGTTCCTAAATTGTCCCTATGATCACTCATCTATCACATTTTCTTTTGCATAAGCCCAGACATTCCCATATTCTCATTTACTTAGAAAAAATACTTAGACTCTAAATTTAGAAGAGTATCATGACCCACGTGAATAATGAGTAAAATATATTGTTTACTATGTGGTAAATACTGTGCAAGGTAGATCTAAAGTGTCCATTTTATAAATAGGAGACTAAAGCAGAGAGCTTAAGAGGTTAAGTATCACATGTTCTTTTTGTATTTATTACTAAATTCGCTGTGATATAATTGATATGCATTAAACCACACTTATACAAAGTATACAATTTGATTCATGCATTAAACTATTAATAAACTCAAAATAATAACATACCCTTCACCTGTAAAGCTTTCTTTTGAACCTCTGCAATACTTTCTTTGTGCTCCTTCCTATGTACCTCTTTCTATTCCTAAGAAATAAATTTGTTTTTTGTCACCATAGATTAGTTTGCTACTACTTGAACTTTATATAAACACTGTCACACAATGAGTACTAGTTTTATGTCTAATTTCATAGACTTATGCATTCTGTAATATGAATAATTTCCTTTTATTCCTGACAGCTGTTATTGTGTCTTGATGTATATTTTAGTAATTCTCAGTTGTTACTGCAAATAAAATCACTTGCTATGAAAATTTGTGTATAAATATTTCCATGAAAAAGTTTCCTTTCTTTTATACAAATACTTAAGAGCAGAAGAGCTGGATCACAGGACAGGTTTTTGCTTACATTTAGTAACTGCCAAACTGTAATCAAAGCTGTCATGAAGTGTTACAAATTTCACATTCCCTCTAGCAGAATGTGAGCATTCTAGGTGCTCCATAGCCCCGCCAGCATTTGTCTTAGTAAGTCTTTTAGATTTTAGTCATTCTACTAAATATGTATTTGCATCTCACCATGACTTTTAACTTGCATCACTAGTCACTAGTGATGATGAGGAACAGTTTTTATGCTTGTCATTCATTTTAAAATTTTCATTTCAATGAATTCTGGTCTGATTTTTGTTATTATCTTCTTATTTTATGTTAAATTTGCTTCTTTTTTTCTGTGTTTTCATGGTGAAAGCTGAGGTGTTGATTTGAAAGATATTTCTCACTAATATGTTTTATACCTGCTAATATGTGAGATAATTTTGCAAGCTCCCTGAAGATTTTCATAATTCTATTCCATTCAGACTAGTTTTAAATCTCCCTCTGCACTTGTCTTCCATTCATGGATTATTTAATTTCCAATATATGAAAAATTTCCAGAGGTCTTTCTGTTACTAATGTCTAATTAAGTTCCTTCTTGATCAGTTTAGTATGACTTGAAACCTCTTAAATTTGTTGAAATAAGTTTAATGGGCTAGATTATAACCTGTGTTTAAAATGTTCCATTTGTATATGAACAGATGTATTTTGCTATTGTTGGGCATAATATTCTGTTAGTGACAGTTAAGTTGATTAAGAATGTCATTCAAGCCTTCTTTCTCTATCTTTTCTGATTTTCTGTCTACTTGATTTTTTTTGCCTTTTTTATTGAGAAATTTATTATTGAACAACCATACAAGTTTTTAACAAAATAATATAAAATGTGTATAGATTCTGGATATTAGATTTACCCCCAGGAGTGCCCCCCCCCAGTTACCCACCCTTTACCCTCCCTTCCCCTTCCCACAATATCTCTAAAAAAAGTATTAGGTTGTATAACATTACACCTAATCTGGATTTAACACATGATAATAGACCACCTTTCAGTTTTGATAGAGGGATTAATTATTAATCAGGATGTATGAAAATATCATATTATAAATATAGATATGTATTTTTCCTTGATATTCATTTTTTTGCCTGATGTATTTTGAAGCTCTATTGTTAAGTGATTGTAGATTTAGCTTTTGTGTTTTCTTTGTGATTTTATAACTTTATCATAATGCAATGAACTCTTTTTTTGTTTAAAGAGAGTGAGAGAGGGAGAGAGTGTGAGAGGGACAGAATTAATTTCATTGTTTTTTTCATCTGACCCTTGTTTCTGTGACACTTAGTTGTGTATGTGGTGCTAGGGTCCTCATGCATGCCAGGCAAGCGTTCCAACTGCTGAGCTACCGCTCCAACCCCTATAATGAACTCTTGAACTAATAATATATTGTGCTTTGAAATTCTACTTAGTACCAATAAATACACTCCTTCCAGTTTCCCTTTGATTGAGGTTAATGTAGCATATATCTTTAATATGTATGAGTCTTTAAAAGTGAGATTCCTTGGGGCTAGAGCAGTGGCTCACCAGTTACAGCTCTTGCCTGGCATGCGTGAGTACGCGAGTTCAAACCCCAGCACCATGTACACAACGAAATGTCCTAGGAATGAAAGTCACATGAAAAACTAAATAAATATGCTCCTCTCTCTCTCTCTCTCCCTCTCACTAGGTTTGAAAAATATGCAATAAATCTTGTTTTAGTTTTCTTCATACTTCTTATGCTTATGATTTGAGACTCTTAGAAGTAATTATGAATTTCATTAAAATTAGAAAATAAAATGTACTTCAAATATTTTTCTCACCCCCATTTCTTTGTCTCTACTTTAGGCCATCCAAATTTAGTTACATTAAGACTATTGAGATTGTGACAAAGTTCACAGATGCTCCATTTATATTTTTACTTTTCTTTGCTTTTGGGTAGTTTCCATGATCATGAAAGTTCACTAATCTTTTCTCCTGTAAGTCTAACATTTCATTAATACTATAAATATATATTTTGTTTCAGACATGGATGTTTTCATAACTGAAAATATTTGGTAGATGTTTTTTTATTCTTCATGTACCATGTAATGACTTAAATTTCTAAAATATGGAATGCAATCATAATAGTTGTTATAATAGCTTTACTCACTCTAACATCTGTGTTAGTTCTGGATCCATTTTGGTTAATTGATTTTCCTTCTCATTATGGCCATGTTGGTCTGTTTCTTTATTTGTGAGATACTTTTTTATGGAGTTTCATACATTATAAATTGGACTTCCTATGTTGCATATTTTTGCTCCTAAAAAACATTCTAGGGGAAAAGGTACTTGCCTATATCAAATACTTCTACTTATAAACCACTTGATCTGCTTTGGTCTTTCTTTTAAATATTATTAATCAGAACATTCAATATAGTTAATTCTCCCCCACTCTTAGAGGCAATACCCTTCTAAGTCATCCACTCAGCTTTGTGAAATGCAAGGTTTTACATATTGCTGGTTAAGGTAGGCATGGTTCCAGGTATGCACTCAGTGCTGTTCCCTTTAAACCTTTCTAGACAGCCTTTCCCCATCCTTGAACAATTTTCTTGCACACATGCATTAATTAGTTAAAACTCTGCTGAATACTCTAGGAGGGTCTTGTGTAGGTTTTTGAGTTTATTTGTTCAACTCTTTCATCTTTAGTTCTGTATCTCATGAACCATACTTGATCTTTACAGACCCTTGGGTATTCCAGTTATTCTTTTTTGAAATAGTCTTCTCTTTCAACCATTTGATATTATAGACCGACTATGCACACCTGGGTTAGTTGATAATACTTTAGCAGTCGTTGAGCTTATGAATATAGCTTTTATCATTTGGATGAATGCTAGGCTAACTCTAGAAAAATGCTATTTCTATCATTTGTAAAATATGGCCAATCACATCTACTGTTCACTAATTTACTTATTCTGGGACAAAGATTGTGAATAAACCTAAACATTTTGATACTATTACTTTCTTTCTTGATCTCATAAAATCACAAATGAAGCAGAAGTTTTCTACACTATATTTAAAATTCTTTATATTTTCATTAGTTGAATATCCAATTCTTTCATAAATAGTAATAATAATCACAATGTCAATGTTACTGTTAATTAGGTGATTTCTGTCAGACACAGTTTATGCATTTTAAATGTATCTCCTCATTAAGTACTCTTAAAAGTCTTCTATAATAGGTATTTTAGTCTAATTTTACTAAGGAAGGAAAGAATCTTAGAGTATATAATAACTCACTCAGGTCAAAATTTTTCATTATTGCAGCAGGGATTCAGATACATACATTTCTGATGCTATCACCAGAGTTACCATTAAATGATTAAGAGAGTGGTCTTTTCATTGGTTTTTAAATTTGCTTTGCTGTTGCTACTTTAATGAGTAATTGGCAGTGGACAGTGAACCTGTTACTGCTATGTGTTATTTCTAAGTTTCCTCTTGTATTCACTGTAACAGCTACTACTAACTTCCTATCTCCTTTTACATGTCTACCTTGAAGACACCCAATATACCTTAGAATTGATATAGGATGGACTAATTTCTGCATGACTTGGTATTTCATTTTTAACAAAATATTTTGTCCTCCAAAAGTACTAATAAGACTGTATATTGTATTAGCTCAATATTTTCCAATCTGCAAGCGTAATTTCTGCTCATGTGTATGGTAAATATTTTTGTGTGCCTGCAGATGTCCAGCAACTATGCAGATATAACTACAGAGATAAATAGGACATAAATCCTTCAAGACCTTCATATTGCACTCAAATATGTACTTGAAAGGGGGCTGGAGGTATAGCTGTGTCAGGGCACTTTTTCAGCATGTGAGAGACCCTGGCTCCATCCCAAGCATTGAGAAAAAAGAAAGGAAATGTAGTTATAAAAAATGAGTTTAATGTGGTATAATTATTACTCTGCGGAAGTGTGGTGAGAGTAATACGGGCACAAAATAAAAAAGAAGATACATGATGAAGGCAAAATTGAGAGAATAAAGACCTATCATTTCTGTGGGGTGAGAACATTCAAAGCTCCCCCTTCCAGATAATTTTCAAATATAAAGTACTGATTGCTAACTGAAGTCACTCTGCTGGGCAGTAGAATGCCAGAAGTGACAAATGCATGAGGCCATGGCTATGCTAATTGCCCTTATTTAATTAATATACATCAACACATCAAATTCTACTCTAGAAATGTGTACAACTTAAAAAGTGTAAACAAAACATTTAAAAATTAAAAATGAGGTTCTAATGTGGTTAGATTGAGATCCATTAAGAGTAGTTGCTAAAAATCTCTAATCTTTTTCTCTCTGTAGTATCCAGTTGCTTCCATAGGAATAGAGTTCTTTCCCTTGTCCTTTAAATTCATATAACACCAATCATCTTTTGGTTTTGTTTGTCATTTTCACATTGAAGGGACAGGATCACCTTTTCTTGAATATGCTATTTCTAACCTGTTCTGGAAGAAGGAAAATCACCAATTATATTAATCATATAACTCCAAAACACTAAAGATAATGGAGTAAAATACATATACAGATTTAGCCTTCTCTACATAGAATGTGCATACATGTGCTTCATGTGTATATATATTTGCATATATATATTTCAGGATTTTATGATTTATTTTAATTTCTTTATCAACTAAAATTGCATATACAGTCCTCCTTTGGTAACCATAGGAGAGTGGTTCTAAGGCTTACTCCTTTTATGGATATTGAAATACATGGATGCTCAAGTCCCTTATGTAATATGGCATGCTATTTGTGTATAATCTGTGCACACCTCTGTATATTTTAAATCATCTTTAGATTATGTATAATATTTAATGGAGTATAAATGGTATTAAGCAATTGTTGTACTGCATGTTTTAAAGAATAATGACAAAAAGTACAGATGCAATTTTTTTCTGGGTATTTTCTTATCTGCCGTTGACTGTATCTGCAGTTGTAGAAACTGCAAATATAGAGAGCAAACTGTACATGAAGAAGATGGTTTATTTTTGTATAAAACATTGCTATCCTTGAATTCTAAGCTGAATTATGAATTTATTTCTAACCTAAATATTAATTTTTAAGTAAATGTTCTGAAGTTTCATTTTACTCAATTACATATATGAAGATATTTCAGACTTCTGTATTAACTAATCTCCAAGGTATGAAAAAAAGTGGCTAATAATTTAAAATATGAAACTTTTATTTTCAGAGTTAGCTATATTTTATACATTTGTGAATTAAGAGGGTCAAGTGCGGGTCTAAAATCTCCTGTAATAACTTTAAGTTCCTATAAATATTATTGCATTTTATTTCTTCATTAATGAAGTTATTGATGTCATGTGTAATTCTTTCTAATCCAGACTAACAATGGTGGAAATGCAAAATGGAACTTGTGCTGTCTATGGCTCAAGCTTTAAAGGCTACACAGAAAACTGTTCATCCCTGAACACGTACATCTGCATGCAGAGGACTGAATCAGACTCAATCAAACATCTGAACAAAAAGCAGACATAGGAGGATTGAAGGAAACAAAGAATGGGACAAGCACAGGAAGCACACAGACCTGCTAGGCCCTCCAGAACAAGATTCAGAAGTGTTCTGCAGCTGTGAGCATCCAACGTGCTGCAAGGCATGGGAAGGCAATTCAGAGAGCATCATGGTTGCCCCTGACCACACCCAGAAGCACAGGGCGGAGCAGAGCTCAGTTTCAATTTCAGAGATGGAACCACTCAAGGGAAGTGGTGAGGCAGGGGCAGCCTTGAAAAGCTCGGGTGGTGCAACCTTACCACAGCCGAAAACCGCGGCATGGGTGGTGCCATAGCAGAGAGCCAGGGGTAGACTGTGCTGTGTCCAGGTGTGGGGTGATGTCACCATTCCAGGGGTCAAGAAGGCAGGACTGCTGCTTCATTGGCCTGGAGGGCAGAGCAGAAAGCCAAAGAGGATTATTCTCGGAATTTAAGCTCTCATGGAGTTTGCCTAGCTAGGTTTTGGACTTGTTTGGGACCCATCATCCTTTCTTTTTCTTCACATTTCTCCCGTTTGGGGTGGTAATGTCTATTCAGAGACAATCCCACCCTTGTATTTTGAAAGCGCATCATTTGTTATTTTTTACAAGTTTACAGCTGGAGAAGAAAGTTGCCTGTCTTTTCTAAAAGAATATTGGGTGAGACTGGCAACATTCTCATAAACATTAAATATTTAGATGATATTTAGATGAGACTTTGGACTTGAGAATTTAGACTTGATACTGAAAGGAGTTAAGACTTTTTGGGTTGTTGGATGGAATGCATGTATTCTGCATGTGAGAAGGACATGAGCTTCAGGGGCCAGAGGTAGAATATTATAGACTGAATGTTTCTGTCCCTCTAAACTTTATATTTGAAATAGAAAAGAAGTAGAAGGTAGGACTTTGGAAGGTAATTTGGGTCATGAGGGTGAAGTATTGGTGGGTGGGATTAATGCTTTTAAGAAAAGACCCCAACAGGGGCTGGAGTCATGGCTCAGCAGATACTGCACTTGCCAGGCATGCGAGAGGACGTGGGTTCAAACCCGAGCACCACATACACAATAAAGTGTTGGAGCAACCAAGGCCACATGAAAAACTAAAATAAAATTGATTCTTAAAAAGGAAAGAAAAGACCCCAGGGGTTGGAGTGGTGGCTCAGCAGTTAGGGCACTTGCCTGGCAGGTGTGAAGATGTGGGTTCAAACCCCAGCAGGATGTACACAACGAAGTGTCAGAGCAACGAAAGCCAAATGAAAAAACTAAATAAAATTGATTCTCTCTCTCTCTCTCTCATTGTCCTTCTTTTTCTTTTAAAGAAACAAGGAAAAAAAGAAAGAAACCGAGGCTGGGTATGGAGGTGCGGCTGTAATCCCATCCCAGTGACTCTGGAGTTTGAGGCAGGAGGATGGCAAGTTCAAAAGCAGCCGCATCAACTAAGGGAGGTCCTGTCTCAAAAAGGGCTGGGGATGTAACTCATTGATAAAGCACCCCTGGGTTTGATCTCTGGTACCAAAAAGGAAAAGGAAAGGAAAGGACAGTCAAGACCCCAGAAATCTCTCTAATCTTTACATCACAGGAGGATACAAGAACTTGAGTCCACAGCCTGCAGGAGGACTCTCACCAGGACCTAACCATGCTGGCATCTGATAACTTTCTGTTTATAACTCAACCAATCTATTGAACTAGAAGCAGAGGGGAAGATAGCTAGGCATTATTTCTTACTGAAAATAGCAGAACATTTTTCACAATATATTATAACTTGGGGAGGTATTGCTAAACCAACTGGTAGGTAAAGATATAAATTATCAGAATTAAGTAAAAATGGAAATCATAACAGAAAAACAAACCCAGAAACTGGATTTTATTCTGAGAGTTTATAATAAACTTTGCGATTGTTAGTTTCTGTTTTGGTGGTTGTCATAGATCATGGGAAGCACTAGATAAAGCTTAGGGGCCAACTAACCTTAAGAGTGAAATGCAATTCCTCTTGCTAAAACGGAGATCCTCTCAATTTTACAAACTCGTACAAGAAATAACAAAACCTATATTTTGGGAAGTATTAACAGGAACTCTTGCTAGTCTTGACCTTTGAAGAGATGGAGGAGAAAATGAAAACCTCCCATAAAACAGTTTTACACACAGATGAGCCTTCACTTTGTATTTACAGCCCAAATTTTGTCTAATAGTGAAGTCCAAAAGTATTGCAGCCAAATAATTTACTTGAAATAGGTATCGGTTAATAATAGCTTGACTAGTAATCAGAGAAATGCATATCAAAACTACATTAAGATTTCAGCTCATTCCAGTCAGACTGGCAAAAATGAAGATTACAAACAATAACAGATGCTGGAGGGGTTGCAGGGAGGTAGGAACACTATCACACTGTTACTGGAACTGCAGCTAGTACAGCTCCTCTGGAAAGCAGCGTGGAGAATCCTCAAAAAAATCAGGGATGGACTCACCATATGATCCAGCTATCCCTCTTCTGGGAATTTTTCCAGAGGGGTTAGAATCAGCACATTACAGTGACACAGCAAAATCTATGTTCATAGCAGCTCAACTTACAATAGCTAAATTATAGAACCAACCCAGATGCCCCTCACTGTATTAATGGATCCAAAAACTGTGGTATATATGTATCCATATAAATACACACACACACACACACACACACACCATGGAGTTCTTCTCAGCAATTAGAAACAATGATCTTGCGGCCTTTAAAGGTAAATGGATGGCAATGGAAGAAATCATGCAAAGCAAAGTTAGCCAAGCCCAGAGAGACAAGGGTCAAATGTTTTCACTCATTTGTGGAGGCTGGAGCTAAACCCAGGCCTGTGTGAAAGGTAGTGAATCTCATGTATTAGACCCAACAAAGTCTTCGAAACACATAATCTAGGGCAATCATAAATATGTAGCATGAATGAGGGGGAGGGGCAGAGTGGGGGTGAGGAGAGGGAGGGAGAATAGGGAGGGATCTAGGGGGTAATTCTGATTTAAGAATATATGCATATAATTGGTACAGCCCCTCTGGAAAGCAGTGTGGAGAATTCTCAAAAAACTAAGGATGAGCCCATCATATGATCCTACTACTCCTCTCCTAGGTATTTTTCCAGGGGATTTAGAATCAACACATTACAGTGACACAGCGAAATTGATGTTCAGAGTAGTTCAATTTATAATAGCTAAATTATGGAAACAGCCCAGATGTCCCTCTCTAAATGAATGGATCCAAAAACTGTGGTACATATATACCATGGAGTTTTACTCAGCAATTAGAAACAATGATATTTCAGCCTTTGAAGGTAAATGTATGGCTACGGAAGAAATTATGCTGAGTAAAATCAGCATAACCCAGAGAACCAAGGGTCGAATGTCTTCACTTATCTTTGGAGGCTGGAGCTAGACCCTGGCCATTGAGATAGGAGGTCTATTATCATGTTCTAAATCCAGGTAAAGTGTAATGACATACAACCTAAGGCATTTGCAGAGATGTATTGGGAAGGGGGGGGAGGGGTAAGAGTGGGTAATTGGGGGGGGCTTTTGGGGGGTAATTCTAATATTCAGATTTTATATATATTATATTTTTTCATTTGAAGCATGTTTGTTCAACAAATAAATTTCTTATTAAAAAAGAATATATCCATATGCGCAAGTATGTAAGTTCAAACCCCAGCACCATATACACAATGAAGTCTCAGAGCAACGAAAGCCACATGAAAAATTAAATAAAATTGATTTGCTCGTTCTCTCTCTCACTGACCCTCTCTCTTTAAAAAAAAAAAAAAGTTATTTTCTATCAACAACTGTATGTGGATTCTCTTGGGGTCTGTTTCTTGCCTATGAGTCACATTTTTTTTGCATGCCTTGTTTTTGGTTTTATGTTTTTATATTCTGATGTGATACATGATACTTGACGGAGACTGCTTTCTTCTGTCTTCCTCTGGAAGATGGGCATCTGCCTCGTTTGAGTGTGGAGGCTAATCTCTACCTTATCAGAGCGTGCCACATTGTACAGAATTATGGATTTTAACTCTGTGTCTCTCCCACTAGATATTTTTTCCCCCTGTGGAGCTGGGGATTGAACCCAGAACCTTGTGCTTGCTGGACAAGACCCCCACCCCAGCCCCACAGGCTTGAAACTCTTCAGAGTATGAGCCATTTTGGGTGTCATTAGTACCTCTCACAGTACCCGGCTCAATTGATGTTAACTGAATAAAGGAACCCAAGAAAACTGGCAAGCTTGATGAGGGGGGCTGGAGACTCCTTAACAGCTGTCGGGGGAGTCATGTGAAGGATATTCTGAGAATTGAGGAGCAAACCCTTCCCCTCGTTTGCCTGGCCTTGATGATTTTCAAGTTCATTTTCAGTGATATCAATAACGAAAACTAAGCTTTGATAATCAGTCCTAGATTATGGATTCACATAATAAATAAGAAATAATGGTGCAAAAAAGAATATATGCATAAGATGTTGCTACTTTATATGCATTTTTGATTGTACAATAACTAAGTTTCTTAATAAAAAATAGCTTGACTACTCATAATACCAGTATTTCCTGAAGGGAAAAAACTTCAACCACTTCTCAACCTTCTAAGTTCCCTGAACACAAAGATAAAATTACAAAACAAAGAAAGTAAAGGATGGGAGAGTGAAGAGAGAGAGCGAGAGAGAGAGAGAGAGAGAGGAAATCCACATAGCAAATATGGCAACAGTTTAATATTCAATTAATATGGATGAAGGGTCTTGAAAGTTTGAAATTATGTCAAAATAAAGAGCTAAAATAACCAAATAGATGTCTTCTTTGAAGCCTGTACACACTACACCCAATACCCAATAAGTCAGCAAATCAAAGTCTTTATCTCCTCTCTCTCCCTTTCTCTCTCACTCTTTCCTTCTCCCTCTCCCTCTTCACATACACAAATACACATAAACACACATACACACACACTCTGGTCTAGTTGTTTCTTACCACCTCCCTTGCCATAAGGCCTGCTGCTACTGATGAACTGCACAATTTTCTTTCCATGATATACCTTATTGAATCCTAATCTTTGCAGTGGACATTGAAGAGACATAGAATATTATTTTGGCAATTAGGTTTTCTTTTACTCTCTCCACATTTTTTTTTAAAAAGAGAGAAGGACAGTGAGAGAGAGACAGAGAGAATCAATTTTTATTGAGTTTTCCACATGGCTTTTGTTGCTCTGACACTTAGTTGTGTACGTGGTGCTGGGGTTTGAACCCATGTACTTGCTCATGTAGGGTAAGTGCTGTAACCACCGAGCCACCACTCCAGCCCCTCTCTCCACATTTTTATGGTGCATTAAAGTCTACATATTGCATGGAATTGTTGTTACATATTCATACATGCTCACAATATAATAATATAATTTGGCCAATATCATTCCCCTGTATTTCCCCTGGCAATTAGTTTTGTTTGTCATTTTCAAATAAAAATGTCTTTGAATTTGGCTTTTAGTGTTTTCACTAAAGGGTTAGCTTTTTAGTTTATTGTTGTCTTTCTCTTCTCTGGCTTCAGGAAAGATTTTCTATTCATCCTTGCTTTCAGCATTTTGACTAAGTTATAACTTGGTGTGGATTTGTTTCTGTTTATTCTGATATTCTGATCTGTTTGCTTTTTGTTTTGTTTTGGGTTTTTTTTGGTCCTATTCTGTCTCTTTTCTTACTCTGTGATTTCAATTCTACATACATTTTCCTATTGAGTATCACATCTCATTCATCCATTTACCTATTTGCATATTTCTACTTTGTTTCAGTTCATATATTTTTATACTGAGTATTCTTTGAATTCACCAGTATTACTTTTGGTTTTAATCTTCTATTTCACTTTCATTGTATTCTTAATTTTGGAAATTGGAGCTTTTAAGTTTTAGAGTGCCAACTTGGTTTTGGAGATTCAAATTTTCTAGTGACCTTTTAAACTTCTGTATCTATTTTGTCCATGTGTTTAAATAATTGTTAAATATATTTATCTTAGTTGTTTGAAAGTCCTGGTCTGGTAACCCAGATATGAGACATTGCACATCTGAATCTATTGTTTGTGCTTTCTTCCCCTTGATTATGGATAACATTTTCTTATCTCTTGATAAAGTCCTTTATTTTTTTCTATTATATGCCAGATATTGTGTATGAAAGAGTCACAGAGGTCCAAGTGACGTCTTGTTTCCACAGAAAGGGCGCCTTCTTTTCATTTTTCCCTTGGTGGATAAGAAGGGGAAGTCAGCTTAATGACGGAATTCAAAGGATTATTTTGGCAACATAGAGTTACTCCAGCCCTGTAATATATGGGGAATTCGGTTTCTTTCCTTGAATTATTTTCATTTTAGTCCTTATCTATGGCTTTCACAGGTGGTTGTTTTGTTTCGCTTTTTTGTTTTCTTTTCTTTCTTTTCCGAGGGGGTACTAGGGATTGAGCCCAGGGGCTCACTTTCATTGAACTACATCCCCAGCCCTTTAATGTTTTTGCTTCAAGATAGGGTCTAAGTGGCCTATAGAGACCGGGACCTTGCCATCCTCTTGTCTCTCCTCCCAAGTAGTGGGATTACAGTTGTGTGCCACCATACCAGGCTAGCTAATATTGTTTTTTCCATAATCTTTCTTCTCCTCCTTCTCCTTCTCCTTCTTCTTCTGAGAGAGAAAGACAGAATCAATTTTATTTAGTTTTTCATGACTTTCATTGCTCAGACATTTGGTTGTGTACATGGCACTGGGGTTTGAACCCACGTACTCACTCATGCCAGGCAAGAGCTGTAACTGCTGAGCCATTGCTCCAGCTCCTTGCATAACCTTCTTCGAGCTAGTCTCTGATTCCTAAAACTTGGAGGATATTTTCTTTTTCAGAATTTTTGGTCTAGCTTGATCATTTCTGTTCTCTTAGATTTAGCAGATGGCTTTTAGTCCACATAACCAGTAAAGTTTTTTCACTTTCCTTTTCTTTAATCATAGGTTCTTTGCTTTGGTCGGGGTCTGGTCCATGAAAAACAATAAGGAAAACAAGAGTTGCAGACTGATGAATTGCCTATCCTGCTTTGACATTAAGGTAATTTAGTTATTTTACCTTAGATTTCTATGCTTTCAAAAATGCATTTTTAAAACTTTTGAAAATATTTTTTTGTTTTGATTTTTCTTTACCATGCTTTGTCTGAATATGTAAATATTATCCATTGAGCCCCTACTTTGTTACAGACATTCACCTTCATGAGGATTTTTACAATATTTATGAAAATTTTTGATGTGTCATTGATTGTATCATGAGATTATTAATTATATCATATGATTATTGCTATGAATATCATCTAGCATTTTTTGTCTGTGGCCCCCATAATCTGGTAGTTTCAACAACCAAGTTTGGGACTGTGGGAAGAAGGGACTATAGGATGCCTTCATTCATCTT
>PVKS010024732.1:0-30697 GCA_004027875.1 Aplodontia rufa | reverse complement strand
CATTTCCCCTTTAACCCATCTTTCTTTTAAGAGGTAGTTATTCAATTTCCAAGTATTTGAGTAGTTTCTGTTGTTTCTCTTGTTGTTGATTGCTAAGATCAAAGCATTATGATCTGACAGAATACATGGGAGTATATCCACTTTTTTTATATTTTTAAAGATTATCCTGGTGAATTAGCATCCATGAGCCACTAAGAAGGTAAATTCAGCTGTCTTAGGATGGAATATTCTGTAGATGTCTGTTAAGCCCGATTGATTAATGGAGTAGTTTAGATTGGAGATGTCTTTATTTATTTTTTGTTTTGATGATCTGTCTAGAGTTGATAGTGGTGTGTTGAATCCCCCAAATTATTGTGTTGAGATCAATGAGGGGATTAATGTCTTTAAGTATTTTTTCCATATATTTGGGGGGGTTGTAATTGGGGGCGTAAATGTTAATTAACGTTACATCTTGTTGGTGAACTGTCTCTTTTAGTATGATAAAGCGATCCTCTTTGTCCTTTCTGACTAGTTTTAGTTGGAAATTGATTTTATCAGAAATCAGAATCACCACGCCAGCCTGCTTTTTTGGGTGTGTCAGAGTGCCTTGGGCTCCACTAAGCTCTCCTTTATATTCATTAATGGATCACGGTCATTCCTTTATAGTTAAGAAATTAGTGGGGGGGTCAATGTTCCCCCACACTGCAAGCTTTGTCCTATAGTGGGAATCTGGGTGCTGTCCTGCAGCATGAGGTGATTCTCAGGAGCTTCTTGGATTCACTGATGGTGGGGTGGACGCCATCTTCTCTCCATCCACTTTTATCTTTTGATCTATGATTTTAATATATAATTAAAATCTTAAAGAGTATGGAAGTTTTTCAGGGCATATGTTTTGATTCATGTGAAAATTGGTTTTCTTCAAGGTAGTGGTATATATTTTTCCAGGATATATAAGCATAGATTTCTGTAATTTTTTGTTACTTAACATTTTTGTGTCTGTTTTTCTTGGAAGAATTCACATAATGATTTTTGATCTTATTAACTAAGTTTTAATGTGGAATACATTTTTATTATTGAATTATTTGCCTCTTATTGCCATAATTCTGTGATGGAAAGACAAGCCCTAATTCTGAGCAATAATATTTCCTGCTCATGTATGAGTGTATAAATATTGGTTTTTACATTTTTTTTATTATAACATTTTTATTTTGTAGCTTTACCATACTTTTTATCTATATGTAAAATGTTCTTGTTTTTTATTCAGTGTATCTTATCTTTATCCTCAACTGTGTATAAAGCATATTGTTGATTTTTTAAATCTGTTAACTTTTCCTTCTGTTTTTGAATTAGTTTCTTTTGCAAATATAAGCATGGGAAAATGTTTACTCAATAATCCCAATGACTCCACCTTAGGGAGAATAGCTTACTTTTTTTTAACCTTGGATGTCTTACTGATGTGGGGAATGAGAAGAAATGAGAAGGTAAATTAAAAATATATCTTGAAAACAAGGGATATATGCAAATTTTCCTATATAAAATAAACTTGTTGATCATTAGTACGAGTTTAATTTTCCATTCTAGTGCAATTTATCCAAATTAGTGGAAAATAAAATAGATAACCTTGAGGAAAACTTACTGTTGACATATAAGTCATGTGTGTTCTCAGAGTTGATTCATTATGACATTTCACTGTGAAAAGTATGTTAGGATAAAGAAGCTTGTTGCTATGTGGGTTTTGACTCTGGTAATCAGCACATATAAGTTAACATTGTATTGTGCTCAACTGAAATAAATTTTTTAGTTTTCTATTAATACTACTGTGATATATAGTATTTGCCATTTTTGTATACCCATCATTCTTCCAATTCCAGTTCTAGGAAGTCCATGTTAAATAGAAGTAGGTAATCTCATTGATCACCTCAAATACAGGTTTCCCCAAATTTTCCAGAACCCTTAATTATTTTTTTTAAGCCTTTCACATATGCTTAAGTAGCTTTTGAATAATTGGTTTATATTTTTGGGTAGGTGTTTATAATTTTATCTTTTTTAAAGAGAGGGACAGTGAGAGAGAGAGAGAGAGAGAAAGAGAGAGAATCATTTTTTATTTAGTTTTTCATGTGGCCTTTTTTGCTCCAAGACTTCGTTGTGTACATGGTGCTGGGGTTCGAATTCGTGTACCTGCACATGCCAGGCAAATGCCGTAACTGCTGAGCCACTGCTCCAGCCCCAATAATTTTATCTTTCGTGTAAAATATGTCCTAGACACTGATACTTAATGAGAAACACATTGAATGGCTACATGCTTTACATATCATTTTCCTACTTTCTCAAATTTACTTCGCAAATTTTCAGATATATGAAAGTCTGCATATAAGTTCTTGGCCACATCTTAGATTTTTGTATTTGCAAATATATTAAAAATTTTGAAGATCTATATTGCAGAATTGTTTTCAAGAATTTTTTTTTGAAGAGAGAACGAGAGGATCAATTTTATTTTTTAATCTGGCCTTTGTTTCTCCAACAACTAGTTGTATATGTGGTGCTGGTGTTTGAACCCAGGTCCTCGTGCATTCCAGGCAAGCACTCTTCCTCTGAGCCGCCACTCTAGCACCTCTAGAGTGGTTTAAACAGATTATACACTCATGAAAATTAAAGGAACTACTTGTGTCATAATCATATTCTTGTTAGCCTACATGATCATATTTTTTAAGAATTGCTAACTTGAGTAAAAAATAACACAAGTTTACTGATATTTATTAATGAGGTAGAGTTTTAAAGATATATTCACTGGTCATTTGTTCTTTGTTCATTTTTCTGTTGAGTATTTATCTTTTCTTAATGATTTTAAAGAACTTTAAATGTATGTATTAAGGATAGATTCTTTGTCCATCATTGATTTTGCTAAAACTCCTCATCACTGATCCTGTGATGCAATACATCATTTAAATGGATGGGACAGAAATCTCAACTAAGAGAAGCTTACTAGGCTTACACATTCCCTTTGCTCCTCCCCCTAAAATTTCTTGGCTCTTAATTGGTTTTCAGGTCAGTTTGAAGAAGCCTTAAACATGTATTTGAAATGTAGTGTTTTATCCCCTCTCATATACATCATTCTTCCCTTACAAATATAATGTTTTTGGGCCTTGAGCTCTGAAAATATGATTACTGTTAGTTATTTTTCATGTTTCATAGATACTCAAATACCAGTCAGTCAAAAATAAGCCTTTTAAGAGACATGACTTTATGACTTAATTGGTTTTCTTCCGTGTTTACATAGTAGCAGGAAACCATTACACTGAAGTAGTGTTTATATTCCATTGATGTCTCTTTCTTTAAGGAGAAGTTTGAATGCTATTTATCTTTCTTGGTAGTAGTTAGTTATTCTGATTGATACATGTTATATTTTTTATGTCATGTTTAAATTTATTTTGAATTTATCTGAAAAACTTGCTTGAACATATATTTCACCTGATTTTCCATATTTGAAAATTGTTTCCTACTGAGATGTTTATAATGTTAGTCTTTTGTTAATGAGTTTTAACATATGGTTTGAGAATGTATGTGCATTCCTTTAGGTTAATAAAATTGGGAAGAGTGATTAAAGTTTTACTAAAGTGACATCATGAAACTTTTATTATTCTTGGATTTGACAGAGATCTCTTTTTTTTTGGAGGGGGAGAGGAATTATTATCATACTCTAGGTATTTGGTTAGTTATAGATTAGTTATCTGGAAATCTAATGCAAATATATCTTCTGATTATTAATTGTGTTTGTATCTACATTATTTTAATTTTTATATGAAGCTTGCTGATCATCATAGCAAATGTTTGTTTAATCCTTAAGCTTTAGAGTAAATATTATTTTGTATTAATTACTAGAAATGTTTGGGATGGGACTGGAGCAGTAGCTTGGCAGTTATGGTGCTTGCCTGGCATGCGTGAGCACATGGGTTCATACCCCAGCACCCATGTGCACAGCTGAGTGTTAGAGCAATGAAAGCCATGTGAAAAACTCAATAAAAAAAGTTGATTCTCTCTCTCCTCTGTCTCTCTCTCTCTCTCTCTCTCTCATTGTCCTCTCTTAAAAAAAAAAAAAAGAAATGTTTGGGATGTCAGTTTTTAAAAAATTATCTTGCATTTTATGACATTTAAAATTTATCTTCTTATCTTAAAAAATCCTTTGTTGATTTTTGTTTTTTCAAAATACAGATTCATACGTTAGTAGAGAGTTTGAAACTTTCTATCACAGATCAACAATTGCCTATGTTTATTCGTATAATGCAGCTTGGAATTGCTCTTTACTATGGAGAAATAGGCAGTTTTAAAGATGGCGAAACAGAGGACTGTACCTGTCACAATAAAGATATGTTAGGAAACGTTACAGGTAAATACAACAAAATTGAATTTAGAATTGTTGTTGTTAACAAGGTGTTTTCCTCACTGGTAAAACAGAAAACACAGCAGATTGAGTTATACACAGTTCTAATGTGATGAAATGATGGTCTTTAGGTTTTTGACTCTGTTTTGATTTTACTTACATGCTAAATGATATCTTGATTTTGTCTTTTCTACACACTAAAAATAAGTTTGATATTTCTAATAGGTATGAGTGCTCAGAATATATCTTTACATGTATATTTTAAAGTAGTACAACTTTGACATTTCCTTGTGAGAATATTGATATTTTCTTTTTAGTTAATGCAAACTTTATTTATAAAAGACTCTTAAATTAGTTGTCTCATGCTGAGAATATTGATATTTTCTGCAAAGGCTCACTGAACTATTCAACTGAGTTATTTAATACAATTAATTAGTGCAATGTATGCTTCACTGAAGGATACTAAATAGATTAACTCAGTTTTTTCCAATTTCATCTAAGTCTATATGAAAGGCAGTATGGTTGGTAATGTAGGAAAATATGTGGGTAATATGAGGTAAATAAGGTATGTTCCCTTCTCTTAAAATCTTAATGCCAAATGGGGGCAGATAGATGTATGAAGAGTTAAGTGTGATGGATGGAACAGTGGCAGAGTGATTAATAGAGGTGTGAATGATCTGAAGTAGAAGAATGAAGAAAGGAATGATTGATTTTGACTGAATTTTGGACCTGTGACTCAGGAAAAGTTTAAATCATTAATTTCCACTTATTGAACATTAAGAGAGTAGCATTTAAAACTTAGGACAAACAATCCAATTTAAAATTGGATAAATAAATATTTTTCTCAAGAAGATTACACAAATGGCCAAGAGGAACATGAGATACTAAACATCATTAAACATGAGAGGGAGTGCCAATCAAAGCCATGAGATGCCACTTCATAGCCACTGGGTTGACTGTAACAAAAAAGATATAATAACAACTTTGGGGATGATGTAGAAAAATTGAAACCCATATATATTGCTTTTAGGAATGTAAAATAGAATATACATTTTAGAAAACAATGGTCAAGTCTTTAGAAAATTGAACATAACTACCGTATCCATTCATAGGTATTATATATTAAAAGACTTTAAAGTATATACACATAAATTTGTATATGATTGTTCATGGCAACATTATTGATAATAGCTCCAAACTGGAAACATCTCAAATATCCGTTACTTGATGAATGAGTAAACAAATTATGATGCATATCACACTGAAATATTATTAAGCCATACAAGAGAACTAAATACTGATATATACTTCAATATGAATGAACTCTGAAAACATTAAGGGAAAGCAGGCAGTTGGAAAGGGATGCAGATTGCAGATTGGATGACTTCATTTATATCAGATGTCCACAATAGTTAGTTGTATAGAAGCAGTTGTAACCAGGGGCTAGGAGGAAGAGAAAATAAGTGCAAATAGGTAGGTCTTTTTTTTTTTTTTTTTGTGGGTAATGGTGATGGTGTACAACTTTGCTAGTACTCTAAAAACCACTAAATTATGCACTTAAAGGGTAAATTTTATAGTACTTAAATATTATGTCATTAAAAATCTTACCTGGAAAAGAAGTAAAAGAACAATAGTACTAAGACACTTTAAGTAAATACACCTTTATTTCACAATGAATTCCTGTTAGTTCCTGTTAAGACAGTGAATTCCTGAGATTGAAACAGTGGTTAACATCAAGAGCAAAACCTTACACATATAACTATTCAGTTTTTTCGCCAGCATAACAAGTTCAAATATGCAGAGAAACCGTGTTATTGTAAAGTGTGCATTTAATGTACTCATCATCTAGATTCTACCATTAATTTTTGTTACATTTGCTATGTTCATATTTTTGAGAAACGTTTGTTGTTGGGTGTTTTAAAAAATGAGTTGAATGTTAAAGAATTATTTTATTCTTTGTATTTATTAAAAATGCTTAAAATTATGTGTAGTTGATAAAGTGTTGTCTACACAACATTAAACCTGTTTTATGAAATGTCTGACATAGTAGAACATATAGAACCTTGAGAGTAGCAGTGGTAAACTATTCATTTTAAATGATAATAATTGGGCCAGAGTGGTAGCTCAGCGGTTTCGGTGCTTGCCTGGCATGTGTGAGTACAGGAGTTCAAACCCGAGCAACACGTACACATCAAAATCTTGGAGCAATGAAAGCCACATGAAAAATTAAATAAAATTGATTCATATTCCCCCTCTCTCGCGCTTGCTCTCTCCTTTGTGCTCTCTCTCTCTCCTCTTTTTATTATCATTTATTTTTTTTATTAATTCATGATTTGTTAATACCTTTTATTAGAAGGATGTAAGAGGAACATTTTTATGGGATTTATATCCTCTTGCTTTTAAAGTTGCTCTCTTAATTCATTTAAAATAAATATACCATGGAGTTCTACTCAGCAATTAGAAGCTATGATATTGCAGCCTCTGAAGGTAAATGGATGGCTATGGAAGAAATCATGCTAAGTGAAGTCAGCCTAACACAGAGAACCAAGGGTCAAATGTCTTCACTCATCTGCTCATCTGTAGAGGCTTGGAGGTAGACCCTGGCCAGTGTGAAAGGTGGTAAACTCTCATGTATTAAACCCAGAAAATGTGTAGTGACATACAACCTAAGGCATTCGTAGAGATGTATTGGGAAGGAGAAGGGAGGGGGTTGGGGGGGAGGGACAAGGGTGGGAAATTTGGGGGGCTCTAGGAGGTAAATCTAATTTCAGAAAAAAATATATCATTTTCTTGGAAGCATTTTTGATTGATTAACAAATATATTTCCTGATAAATAAAATAACTTTTTTCGATTGCTAAGGTGCTGAAGATGAAACCAGAATGGATACCCAATATTCTGCTCAGTACAAAGGCCAAGAGTTGTATTCACAGCAAGATGATGAGCAGCCACAGGGATGGGTGTCCTGGGCCTGGTCATTTGTGCCTGCAATTGTGAGTTACGATGATGGTGAGGAAGACTACCTTGGAAATGATCCTACATCAGCCGTACATCAGCAGAAAGCACAGACTTTGAAGGATCCTATTGTTTCTGCAGGGTTTTACTGCACAAAAGCAACTGTGACTTTCAAAGTAGGTGTACTTTCTTTTGCTATTAACATCTCTTTCAACTTTAATGCTTAAATTTTTATTGTTGGTAAGATTCTTGCCTAACAAAAGGCTGTTTTGTGCTCAGCAGACTTAAGATAGGCTAATAGTTCTTATTGTTTTTGAATTGGTATTTTATAGTAATACATTAAATTGGAATTCATTGTGATAATATTGATACATGCACATAGCCTAACTTGGTCAGTTTCAATCCACAGTTCCTCCTTCCCATTTCCCATCCTGCCAACATCTGCCTTGATCCCCTTATCCATCTCCTGGTGCTCCTTTCTATTTTCATGAGATACTTCTTTTTAACAATTCTTCATTTCTCTCCAGAGAACATTTGAGCCTCAGCTTTCTGCATCTGTTATTTCACTGAGTATGGTGTTCTCCCATCCTGTCCGTTTACCAGCAAATGATAATTTCATTCTTCTTTACAGTCAAGTAAAACTTCATTTTACTTGACTTCATTTTACTTGACCTCATTTTCTTTATCTGTTTGTCTTCTTGCAGCCAACTTTGTTCCATAGTTCAGTTATTGTGAATTAAGCTGCTGAAACATTGGTTTGCATGCCTCAGTATAGTAAGATGATTTTAATTCTTTTGAATAGATAAAAAGGAGTAAGAGATTTGGGTAATGGTGGTTCCATACTTAATCTTTTGAGAAATTACTATATTGTTTTCCACAGTGGTCGTACTAATTTTCAGTTCTGCTAACAATGTGTAATGGTATCTTTTCCCCCACATCCTTACCAGCAGTCATTATTTTATTGTTGATAATTGCCATTCTGACTAGAGTGAGAAGAATCTCAGCATAGTTTTAATTTGTATTTCCTTGATTTCTTAAGGATGTTGACCCTTCTAAAATATTTGCTCGCTATCCATATTATTTTCCTGCCTCTTTGTTGATTGGGTTATTTTATATTTTTTTTGTAAGTTTTTTGAGTTCTATATATAAATATATATACATATATATATATTTTTTTTTTTCAAGAGAGGACAGTGAGAGAGAGAAAGAATCGATTTTTATTTAGTTTTTTTATGTGACTTTTGTTGCTCCAATACTTCAATGTGTTTGTGGTACTGGGGTTTGAACTTGTGTACTCTGGCATGACAGGCAAGTGCCATAACTGCTGAGCCACCACTCCAGCCCCAAGTTCCTTTTCTTTTCTTTCTTTCTTGCTTTTTTTTTAGACAGGCTTCACTAAGTTGCTTAAGGCATTGCGAAGTTGCGGAGGCTGGTTTTGAACTTAGGATCCTCCTGTTTCAGCCTCATGAGCTGCTGGGATTACAGGCGTGTGCTACCACACCTGGCTGAATTCTTTGAATTTTGATTCTTTATCTTTTTTTTAAGAGGGAGAGAAGTGAAAGAGAATCAGTTTCATTTTTTCTTCAGGCCTTTGTTTCTGCAACACTTAGTTGTGTATGTGGTCCTGGGGTTTGAACCTGGGTCCTCACACTTGCCAGGCAAGTGCTCCAACCCCTGAGCCACTGCTCCAGCCTGATTCCTTATCTTCTTAAGTTCTTCTGCACTTGTCTTTTTTATTAGATTCATGGACAGTTTTGTCTCTTTAACTGAATCATATAAACATGCTTTAATATTTCCATTAAAAAGAAGTACAGTTGGGCACTGAGTTTCACACCTGTAAGTCTCCTCCTTGGGAGACTGAGGCATGATGGTCTCAAGTTCATGGCTAGGCTTTGCAACATAGCATGATCATGTCTCAAAATAAAATAAAAAGGGTTTGGGATATAGGTCTGTGGAATAATGCTTGCCCAGCACAGGCAAAGCTTTGGGTTCAACCTATGCAAAAGCAGACAAAAAAAAAAAAAAGTCTCCCTTATTCATGTATTCCTACAGCTATTATTTCATTTGTCTGGTCTTATTCATAAATAAATTAACATGTATCAATTGTAATGGAGTTCATTGTGATATTTCTATGTATCCATGCAGTATACCCTAATGAAATCCAACAAGTCCCTTCCTTTCCTGCTGCCGTCTTCCCAGTCTCTAGTCATCACTTTGTTTTCAGGTCAACTTTTCTTCAGTTTCACCTGAAAGAGAACGTGAGGTACTTGTTTTTCTCTGACTTCTTTTACTTAGTATAATGTTTTCTAGTTTCATTCTTTTTGGCGCAAATGACAAAATTTAATTCTTTATGACTAAATAATACTCTTTTGTATATATGCCACATTTTCTTTATGTGTTCAGCAGTTGATGGGTACCTAGAATGATTCCATATGTTTGTTATTGGGAATAGACACAATAATTATGGATGTGGAGGAATCTCTTGAGTATGCTGATTTCCTTTCCTTTGGGTATTTACCAGAAGTGAGATAGCTCTATTATATGGTAGAAATATTTTTAGTTTTTTGAGGAACCTCCATACTGTTTTCCACAATGACTAGTAATTTAGATTCCCACCAACAGTGTGTATTTCTTTATCTCCACTTCCTTGCCAGCATTTCATAACAAAATTTCTCTAAAGGATTGTTTGTATATAATTTCTCTTTCTTTTTATTTCCTACTCTTTAAGACAGTCTTAATTTCTTATCTAGGTCCCCTTCTAACTCTATTTTCAGCAATATTTAACATACCTTGACCATTTCCTCCATTGCACATGTGTGTAAAATTATATATCATGCAGTATATAATGCTTATGTTCATAAAGAGCACTAAAGTGCTTGTCCATTTATTAAAATAATATAAAGTTCTTAGTACTTTTGGCATGTGTTATATGTTCTTCTTTGGTCATAGTTTGCCTTTTCTTCCTCTCAAATATAACCCAACCTGAATTTTGGGATTTTTTGGTTATAGACTATTAAATTAAGATACAAAGTTTATCCATTGATGATAAGCGTTACATAGAGGAACTAGGGAAGAGGAATTGAGAGGTTTCACTTAAAGGGATTATATAACTTAAAATGGAATGATCAGGAAAGGTCTTACTGTGAAGGACTCTGATAATCATGATTTTGTAGAGGCACTAGTCTTCGTGGTGATGCTTTTCTCTGGTTGTGTCTGAGTAAAGGTTAATGAATGATGAAATGAATGATGAAGATAAAGTAGAGGGAAAGATCTTTGTAGGGATAGAGGTAAAGAAACTGAGAGATTAGATTTTAAGATGACCATCAATGTGGTTATTAAAATCACCAGGACTTGTAACAATGATAATATAATATGAGAGAGAATCCAAACCAAAATCATCATAGATTGAGCAGAATGACCTGGGAACTGATTTAACTGCAACAAGGAGGGTAGGTAAAGTGTATACCCCATATTTCTGCTTGTTTTGAAAAATGCTGCTGTAAATAATATTGTTTTATGTATGTATACATAAAACATACATACATGTATGTATGCTAGAGATTCTCTAGATAGGGAGAATTTCTGTTGGAATGAACAGAATAATTGAACCCATGGATACTTAACCACTGAGCCACATCCCTACCCTTTTTATTTTTTTATTTTGAGGCAAGGTCTCACTAAGTTGCTTTGGGTCTCTCTTTGTTGCTGAGGGTAGTCTGGAACTTGTGATCCTCCTTTCTCAATCTCCCAGGCTGCTGGGATTACAGGTGTACCACCACACCTGGTTTCTCTTTCTTTAAAAATTTTGTCTGGGGTATTCTTTGTTTACCAGGTACTTTTCCAATCTTCTTTGCTGCTGCTCCTTTTTGGCCTGACCTTTTGTACTTTGGCACATGGGGCATGGTCTTTGGCTCTGTCATCTTTGACCCTATGTATGTGCTCTCAAGATGGTATAATTTGATCATCATGTAGATGCTGACAGTGCGTCAGACTTGTGCCTCCAGTCTTTACTTTGAGCTTTAGACTTCAATTGCCTATTTTGTGTCATCACTTGCATATCTAATAATTATTAAACACAGACAAAAACAGAATGCTTGATCTTTTTCTTTAGTTCTTTTTTTCCCTGTACTGTTTTACAATTCATTAATTACAACATTATTCATTCACTTGCTTAAACTTCAACAATTGTGAATATTTATCTCTCCTACGAAATCCAGTTAGTCAGCATATTTTTCCAGCTGTACCTCTAGATTGTTGTCACATCTCATACATCCATTTCAATGCTGTCTCTAGACCTGGAATTCTGAAATTGTTTAACTGTTTGGTTTTAGGATTCCAGGGGTCAGTGGGAGAGAGAGAGGAAAGAGAGAACAAAAATTAATTTTTATTTAATTTTTCATGTGACTTTTTTTGCTACCACACTTCGTTGTATATGTGGTGCTGTGATTGGAACCCGAGTCCTCACACATGGCAGGCAAGTGCTGCAACCTCCAGCCCCAGGATGCATGCATGCTTTCTTTCTTTCTTTTATTTTTTTTAAAGAAAGAAGGACAGTGAGTGAGAGAGAGAGAATGAGAATCAATTTTTATTGAGTTTTTCACCTGACTTTCGTTGTTCTGACACTTAGTTGTGCATGTGGGTGCTGGAGTTGAACCCATGTACTCAAACATGTGGGCAAGCGTCTTTACCGCTGAACCACCGCTCCAGCCCAGGATGCTTTGTTTTTTAAGTTTGCCAGGGAAGTCTAGGTAATTAAGTACTATGTTTTCTAGACATTTTTGCCTGTTTACTCTAGAATTTGCAATTAATTCTGGTATATTTCTATTAACATATTGAAAAGAATTTTATTCAACTGAAGTAGTCAGAATAGGTAATTATATAAATATTATAGACTTTGGGAATATTTCTTAAATATACATTTCAAAAAAATTTTAAAACATTTGTATCTCAAAGATTTCTGTAAGGAAAATACAGTGATATTTACAAGGAAAACATTAGAATTCATGGATCATCTTGGATTTGAAGAATGTATGGAATTAATTTGTGGTTCATATTTTGGTCAGAAAATAAGGTCATGTTTCTGCATTAGCATTTTGAAGAGTTGATATTAATCCAACAAAAATCATGCCAAATTAAATGTAGCATTTTTCTAATAATGTTTAAAATTGTTCTTGTAATGTTTGAGTCCTTTTAATCAATTAATTGCCTTTTTTGTGGTAATTGTAGACAGCTGAAGGGTGATCAAGTTTAAAAAATTATTTTTAGTGTTTTAGCTTATAGAATTGAACTTTAAAAGAGAATCATTGAATATGTCAGAAATGGAAAATTCAAAGAAGGGCTTCTATTGTATGAAAAATGTAATACATAAGAAAACTATAAAAAGAGAATGATTATTTGGTTCTCAATAAAAAGTAGTTATACTTAAAATTATATGTTTCTGTTAAATAAGTTTTATTTGATTTAACTTAGATATGATTTTTAAAAAAATGTTATGTTTGACTTTGTGTCTTAATTTGAAGAATACTAAAATAACCCATTTCATGGGAATAATGGTAACTAAATCATTTTCAAACCCAGGCAGACCACGTTAATATTTTAAAAATTGCCTTTTTGTTTTGGAATGGTTTCAGAATTACAGAAAAGTTGCAAAGATAGTACAGATTTCACTTAGACTCCTTATCCAGTTTGCCCTATTGTGTTCTTATGCTATCACAGTATATTTGTCAGAACTAAGAAGCCATGATTGAGTCATTAATATTAAACTGCACACTTTAACTGAATTTCATAATGCTCTTTTTTTTTTCTGTACAGTGATCCATACTGGGATATCACAGCGTATTTAGAGAACTATATTTTAAAAATGATTTAAATGGTCTATTTTTTTTTTGGTAATATAAGAAATATTTTTTGTAAGTTTCAGGACACCGAAATTTTTTTCTTTTCTTTTGCCAGCATCTAGTTTAATCCTTGTTATCTAGCAGGCTCTCCAAAAGTGTTTGTTGTGTAACTGAATGAGTCTATGAGATATAGTATGAAACTTTATCAGTGAACACCCATGATCCTTTCTTCTTCAAGGGAGCTAGAAAGTTTTGGATCCTTTTTTTTTTTTTTTTAAAGAGAGAGAGAGAGTATCTTGTGTTATGGAAAGAGAGAATCAATTTTATTTATTTTTTCATCTGGCCTTTGTTTTTCCCATACTTAGTTGTGTGTATGGTGCTGGGGTTAAACCTGTGTCCTTGCGCATGCCAGGCAAGTGCTCCAAACTGCTAAGCCACCACTGCAGCCCTTGGGACTCTGATTCTTCACAGCTTTCTTTTTTTCTTTTTTAAAATTAGAAATAGTGAGAAAACTTAGAAATTATTGAAATTAAACATAGCTCAATAAATTAGTGAAAATAAATGAATTGAGCTTATAATCTATGTAAATTTTGGCAGAATATCTGAACTGTTTTATGAGGAAGAATGTTATTACACATGATTTTTCAAGCAATATTGAGTTTTAAAAAAGTAAATAAGTTTAGACTAGTATATTCAATTTTAATTCCATGAATAATCTGTTACGGCTGTTTTTTCAACACCTGTTTTCCTGTTATTTAATAATTAAATTTCCTGAGTCTTACAATTGGCCTTGTTTTCATGTGTTCATCATAGTAATGATGTATATTACCATTTAATGTTAGTTTTGATTTACCTAGTATTCTTATATTTTTAGCTCACTGAAATGCAAGCCGAGAGTAGTTATTATAGCCCACAGAAAGTCAAATCTAAAGAAATATTGTGTTGGGAACAAGAAGGAACTACGATTGAGGTAATCTGTCAACATTGACCATATTTAAAAAAAAATCCCTTTGTTCTTAAAGTTGTAATTTACACTTAAGTTAATGATGATAATTGTTTAAAAAATATTTGTACTTGTATGTTTTTATTTTAAGTTATTAGTATTGGTTGAAATAATTATCCTTTAACAAATATTTTACTGTAATATTCAACATGAATTTATTCCTTTGTTTAATTTGTATGCGTTTGTGAATATGTATGTGCATATGAATGGTGATGAAGTATAAATCATACAGGAATTGAAGGTACAGAGACAACACAGATGTTTTTTTACTTTCATACAGTTTATGATCTAAGGAGAACACATTTGGGTATCTAAAGATATCTTAACTAATTTAGAAATTCTACAAAAAAAGCCTGTAATATTTTTATTAAATTAAGGTTCTTAGTTCTAATGTTTCCCTTCCTTTTATAGGCCCTTATGATGGGAGAGCCTTTCTTTGACTGCCAGATTGGGTTTGTAGGTTGCAGAGCCATGTGTCTTAAAGGAATTATGGGTATTAAAGATTTTGAAGAAAATATGAATAGAAGCGAAAGAGTAAGTTAAAAATCTCCCTTTCTCCCCACTTTATTGAATTGGATGCAGGGGCAATAGAGTGTTTAATCTTATGTGATCTGCTAGACTGCATATGTTATTGACTTGAGAGAGAGGAACTTTACTGTTTTCTGCTGAATTTTCCCTGCAAGAAATTAAAGAACTCAGGGGAATTTAAAAATTGGCAGGACTTAACACCTGGACATGATTTCCAAATACTTTCCAGTTCATAAATGCTTATTCTTTCTTCTTTATGGAAGCTACTCAGAGTTCCTTTTTTTGTTTGTAAATATGTTCTTTGCCTAAAGTAGGCAGTGAAAGTGGGAGAGCATTCCTTATCTATTTACAGTGCCTCAAATATTAATAATACTGAATGGGTATAATAAAGTTAGTGTTTTTTTTTTTCTTTAAAAGTTTAATGATTTTTCCTCCTGTTCAGAAGTTTTACAATTGTTTTTAGGAAGCCTGTTTCTTCATTTGTGGTGAAAATTTGAGCACAAAAGGTTTGACATACCTTACAAATTCATTGTTTGATTACCGAAGCCCAGAAAATAATGGTACTCGTGCAGAATTTATCTTGGATGCAGCTCATCATAAGGTCAGAGAATATATATTTGAGTCAAATTCTGGGCTGTTGATTGGGTGGACACTCTGTGAATACTTGTATTTGCCATCTTTTTTCTAAAATAATATGTTCTGTATAGTTATTATTTACTGAAACATTTAGATTGTTTTTGCCCAGCTGATACATCTAGATAGGCTTAAGGAATGCACTGAGGTGTTTAGTTTTTTTGTAATACATAACCATAGCTTGTTTATCCATGTGCTGCTGAAATAGCCATGGAGGGAATGTGTAGAATGTTTTTTATTAATTTTTGTTACCTCTAAGGTATGAGATTGATGATAAGAAATTAATTTCATTGCTATCTTTCAGTATGTACACTTTTAATATCATGTGAATTTTTCATGTAGGCATATATAAATGTTTGTGGAATATTACTTTATTGGATGAATAGAATAAATTGTATTTTAACTTTTCATTAAGATTTATTTTCGTAGTTAATAGTGAAGAATTTAATGTTGACCTGCATAATTAGCATACATTTAGAATATTTTAGTATATGTTTAGTGTTTAAAATGAAATATTTAAGAACCATTTGAGAGTGTACATTATTAGGTAGCTTTGTTATAGTGATAATGGTCATAGGTACTCATCAATTAGACGTTGCATATAAAGTGATCAAAATGTGTAGTAGAATTATGGATGTCCTTTTGTGTGGTCTGCTAGAGAGTCAACATTACCTTTCTCAGAAGTGAATTCTTGGGGAAACCTCTGTTCTTTTGGTAATCCTTTGAATTGATATAATCTATATAAGGATATATATATGACTATCAAGCTTTAAAGTCAAAAGTTGGTTTCGTACAGTATCTGTTTACATTGTTTTGTTGGCAGGAGGCATATACTGAGATAGCTGGAATGCAAAGGTTTGGGGCTTTTTACATGGATTACCTGTATACAATGGAGAACACTAATGGCAAAGGTATTGGCTTCTTTCCTTTATATTTGGTTTTCTTTGAATAATAGAAACAAAGGCATCTTTAGAGACAATTGGCCCTTGACTGATTGTGCTCTGTTAGATTTACCTTCTGGTGTTTTGGGAAATGGTTTAATTTTAATGTTATGTTAGAATTTTCTTAGAATCTTGGCATTTTTGTCCTTTTGTTTTATTGTACAGCTACTTGAAAAGACATTTTGTGTAACCAAGTAGAATTAATTTTCATGTACTAAATATTTACAGTTTAAACATCAAATTTTATACAAAAAATTAGCTTGTCAAAAAGAAGAAATATTTTCCATACTAAGCACATTTTGAAGGTTATATAGGTCTGTTTATTAAAAGGAGAGTTTGTTTCAAAACAAAGAGCCAGAAATAAATTCTTTCAGAGATGACAAATCCATAGATTTTGTATATTTATCATATAATTATTATTTTATTTTATTATAGGAAGTAAATGATGTTTTAAAAAATTTTACCATTTGATTTTTTTATGCATAGTAATATATGATGTACTTATTATTTTGGTCTTTTTATATTGAAAAATAGATTCTCTTCATACTTTTTCACATTCTTGCATTACAAAATATTTCCTGTGTACTAGGTTATTGTGCCTTGACCTTTTGACTAAGAGCAAGCATTGCATATATTAGGTGATGTGTCAGCTGCTGTGGGAGTATAGAAGATCTTCAGAGCCAACAGTAGTGCTGAGTTAGTCATTTATGTTAATGGTCATTGTGTAATGTGTTGAGAACACTCACATAACCAGCAAGAAGTCCAGGGAAGAGAGTAATGATGTTTGTTTGAGGGGTTGAAGATGTCACAGAAGACATTGAAGTAAGTTTTCTTTAATGAATAGAAAGGAAAGAGCAGTTTTTTCTGTCTTTTCCTTTTTGTAATGGTTTCTAGAGTTGGTCAGTCTCTGGATTCTCCTTTTCCTCTTAAAGTCTGTTTTGTAACCCCACCTTTTCCATGGATTTATATATTTTTTGTACGTTTTTGATACTCATATCTAAAATTTCTCAAAGGTTCAGAATTAAGTATACAGTGCATCCTTGACATTTACACTTTTATGTCTCACAATATCTCAGAAATGAGTATTTTCTTTCTTTCTTTCTTTCTTTTTTTTTTTTAAAGAGAGAGGGACAGTGAGAGAAAGAGAGAAACAACTTTATTTAGGTTTTCACATGGCTTTTGTTTGCTCCAACACTCAGTTGTGTACGTGGTGCTGGGGTTTGAACCCGGGTCCTTGTGCTTGCCAGGCAAGCGCCGAAACCAATGAGCCACTGCTCCAGCACCAGAAATGAGTATTTTCTTTTTCTTTTTTTTTTTTAAAGATGTAAATTTTTTTTTAGTTAGAAGTATATAGAGATACCATCAATAACCAATGTATATATACTTAGTTATCCAGGGATAATGCCCAATCATGGATGCCCAGCTTGGGTTTCCCCTGTTGCTCTTTCCCCCAGAAGAACTCCTGTGTTAAATGGGTATCTCATGGAGGAATGACATCTGCTTCTGAGATGGTTCCCCCATATTCCCATTCTCCAGTCTCCTATGAATTCTTCATACACCCTCCCCCATCCCTTCCCCCTCCCTACACTTCCAAGTATCCTAGGGAGTCATCCCCCTATTATGCTGAGAATCATACAATTTGAAGTTATTATTAGCTTAGCCGTCTAACATACTGCTTCTCCATGTATTCTAGCTTCCACAATTGAGAGAAACTATTCGGCCCTTGAGTTTCTGAGATTGGGATACTTCACTTAGCATAATTCTTTCCACCTCCATCCATTTGATATCAAAAGCCATAATATTGTCTTCTCTAATGGCCGAGTAGTATTCCATTGTATATATGTATCAAAGTTTTTGTATCCACTCGTCGAATGAGGAGCATCTGGGTTGGTTCCATAGTCTAGCTATAGTGAATTGAGCTGCTATAAACAGTGGTGGAGCCACATCACTCTAATACGCTGATTCTAACTCTTTTGGGAAAATACCTAGGAGTGGGATAGTTGGGTCATAAGGTGGTTCCATCCTTAATTTTTTGAGGATTCTCCATACTGCTTTCCATAGTGGCTGACCCAGTTTGCAGTCCCACCAGCAGTGTAGAAGTGTTCCTCTTTTCCCACAGTCCCTCCAGTTGTTGTTCGAATTTTTCCTTTTTGCCACTCTAAGAGGAGTGAGGTGGAATCTCATTGAAGTTTTGATTTGCAAGAAATGAGTATTTTCAAAATTGAATTATTAATCTCTACTGCGCCTCTTTTTTCAGTCACCTTTTTTTTTGGAAAATCATACCATTATCTTTGGTTGCCCAAACCATAAACCCAGTAATACACTCATTCCTTCTATTCTGGCATCAAATGCATTGTCATTTTTTTTTTTGGTCAAATTTTGTCCAAAGAAGAGTCCTTAAAATAGTGCAAACATCTTGAAACCAAATCATGAATAGAAAACTCAGCTACGAGTCCAGAGCCATCTTGTGGTGCCCTCTGCCAAACAGTAATCCTCTCAAGTCAGCCAAGTGTCTTCCCATGTCCAGAAAACTGCCAGTTAAACAAGAGGGAAGTCTCTTGCAGTGGGACCACTTAAGAATAGGGATAGATAGTACTTCTAGAAGGACCACTACTAGCTGAAAATCACTAAAACCTCTTCTCCTTCACTGTGAATAAGGGGAATGAATGGGGTGGTGGAATTGTGCCTAGGCATGCTCAGTCTCTGTGACCCAGGCAAGGGTGAAAAGCTCTGTACAGTATTTGCTGCTTGATTCAGACAGAGATAGCAGTGAAGCAACTTTGGCCCTGAACAAAGGAAAGCAAATTTACCAAGCCCTGACAACTGATGCTGAGGGGAGGTACCGTGTGAACCCCAGGGGCAGTCCCTGGGATCATGAGGCCTTATCAGAGGAAAGCTGCCTCTATCCAGTGACAGAGACCCAGTGGGAAATTTTGAAAGTCTTTGCAGTAGGAAGAGATTGATACCAGCCTTAACAAGTATGCAGCCTGAACTGTGATCAATACTGGGAATTTTTGCATGCTTGTTGGAACTTATAATCCTCAAATTATTCCATGAACTAGAAAAGGACGGAACATTGGCAAACTCATTTTCTGAAGCCGTTATCATCCTGATACCAAAATCAGACAAAGACAAATTAAGGAAAGAAAACTTCAGAGCAATATGCTTGATGAACATAGATCCAAAAATTCCTAATAATTCTTAATGAAATAATGGCAAACCACATACAAAAACACATTAAAAAGATAAACTCACCATGATCAAGTAGGTTTCATCCAGGGATGCAAAGATTTGTTCAACATATGGAAATCAATAAATGTAATTCACCACATCAATAGATTTAAAGACAAGAATTGCACAATTATCTAATAGATGCAGAGAAAGCATTTGTCAAAAGTACACCAGCTGTTCATGTTTAAAAACATGAAAAACCAGGGGTAGAAAGAACTTATGTCAACATTATAAAGGCTATATGTGACAAACCCAAGGCCTACTTTATTCTGAATGGAGAAAAACTGGAAGCATGTCCTCATAAAACAGGGGCAAGATTAGGATGCCCATTTTCACCACTCCTAGTCAGCATCATCCTTGAAGCTCTAGCCAGAGCAAATAGGCAAGAGAAGGAAATTAAAGGGATACAAATAGGAAAAGAAGCACTCAGATTATCTCTGTTTGCAGGCAACATGATCCTAAGATCCACACTCCTAAAATCAATTTCATTCGTGTATTCCAGTGATAAAGCAGCTGAAAAAGAAATTAGCAAAGTTATCTCCTTCACAATAGTGTGAAAAACAAAACAAACACACATACACATAAAAAAATATACTTGGGAATTAATCTAACAAAAGTGGTGAAGGACCTGTACAATGAAAACTATAGAACACTAAAGAAAGTAATTGAAGAAGATCTTAGAAGATGGCCATACTTTACAGATTCAATGCAGTTCCCTTCAAAATTTCAATGATGTTCTTCACAGATCTAGAAAAGCAGTTATAATATGCTTTTGAAAAAATAAGAGAACCAAAATAGCCAAAGCAGTCATTAGCTAGAAAAGTGAAGTAGGAGGCATTGCAATATTGGACTGCATAGTATACTTCAGAGATATAGTGAGAAAAACAGCATGATCCTGGCACCAAAACAAGCATGAAGACAGAGATAGACTCACATAAATGCAGTTATCTGATACCGGGCAAAGGTGCTAAAAATATATGTTGGAGAAAAGATAGCCTTTTAAACAAATGGTGCTGGGAAAATTGGAAATCCATATGTTGTTGAATGAAATTTAACTACCATCTGTTACCCTGCACAAAACTGAAAGTGGATCAAAGACCTAGGAATTAGGCCAGAAGCCCTTCAAATGCTTGAAGAAAATCTTGACTCAACACTCCAACATGTTGGCTCAGGAGCTGATTTCTTTAAGAAGACTCCTAAAGTGCAAGAAGCAAAATTTTAAAAAATCAGTAAATTGTATACATCAAATTGAAAAGCTTCTTCACAGCAAAGGAAACAAGAACCTAAAGAGAGAGCCAAAAAAATGGGAGAAGATCTTTGACCTCTGTTCCTGAGGGCATTAATAGCCAGGATATACAAATAACTCAAAGTTAACACCTAGAAACAGATAACCCAGTCAACAAATGGGCAAAGGAACTAAACAGATGCTTCTCAAAAGAAGAAATATGAATTGCTAAGTATGTAGAAAAATTTTTTAACATCTCTAGCAGTTATAGAAATGCAGATTAAAACTACATTGAGATTTCATCTCATTCCAGTCAGAATGGCAATTATGAAGAATACAAATAACCAGAAATTTTGGTGAATGTGTGTGTGTGGGGGAAAGGTGCACTTGTACATTGGTGGTACTGCAAATTGGTGCAACCAGTATGGAAAACAGTATGGAGATTCCTCAAAAATAGTAATGGAACCACCATTTGATGTATTTCACCCCTTGGTATATATCTGAAGGATTTGAAATCAGCATACTACAATGATGCAACCACATCAATGTTTATAGCAGTATAGTTCATATAGCCAAGCTATGGAGCTGCCTAGATGCCTTTCAACAGGTAAGTGGATTAAAAAAATGTGATATATACACACACACACACACACACACACACACACACACACATACACATACACATACACATACCTACACAATGGAGTATTATTCAGCCATAAAGAAGAATGGCAAAAGTTGGTAAACGGATGGAACTGGAAAATATGCTAAGTGGAATAAGTGAAATAAGCCAGTCCCCAACCCAAAAGTCAAAGATCAAATATTTTCTCTGATATGCAAAAGCTAATCCAAAATAATGGGGGGGGGAATAATAATAGAAGTGAAAAAAGATCAGTGGAGTAGACAAAAGGGAATGAAGGGAAGGGATAGGGAAAGACAATGTAATGAATTTGACCTATGTACATATGTGAATATGCCACAGTGAATCTCACCATAATGTACATTCACAAGACAGTAATTTAAAAAAATTATAAGTAAATAGAAAGTTCAGTAGAGCAGAGGGAAGAGATCAACCCTAGGGAAGAGAGAAGAGGAAAGGGGGGAATGTTTGGGCACTGAATTAGAACAAACTATATTCCATGCTTTTTATAATTATGTTAAAATGAATCCTATTGTCATGTATAACTGAAAAGAATAAAAAGGTACAACTTAGAAGTCTGGGTTCTAAGCACTTTTGAATTATCATAGTGTTGTAGCCTAATTATAAGTTGGTAGATATCTAATTGTTTAGTATAATGTGAATTTGATATGTTGGAAGGAGGTGAAGTTGTCATATCTCCCATAAAGGAAACCTAGCTCTGAAAATTTTGTTACTTGTATATGTGCTTTTGCAGTTTCTAAAATGATAACAACATGATTTACATTTGCTAGATTGTTTATGTATTTCTTTTGAAGAAGCTAGTAATTTTGAGTTTTTCATGTTTCCTACTTCTGTGAAGTCTAATATAGGTGTCTTAGGGCTTTTATTTTTAAACAAAATGTAGAGTATAACATGCATTCCGAATCTGTCTAAACATTTCTGTAAAGAATAATATGGAATTATATATTGAACACCTGTATATTACCCAAATAATTAAAAAAATTGGACATCACAAGGATCTTATGAGCCTCTTAATGTACACCTTTTCTGCCTCACTCAGCCTTCTTCACTAGAAGAAATTGCTCTTTTGAGGTTTATGGGGATCACTTTCTTGCTTTTTTTGCTTTACCACTTTGGCTTCTACTTTCTTAAACTGCCAAGTTTATTTTTATTTTTAAGGAAATAATAAAATTCCACTGTTTACTTGTGTATATTAGTTTTTTTTTTAATGTGTGTTGTTCTGGTGGTTGAATCACATGTACTTTAAACATTTTCATGAATTCACTCAGTAATCTTTTTATATTTTTTATTGGTTTTAGGTAGCTATATTTAAATATTTGTTTCTCATTTGAACCTATATTCACTTATATAGGGATGATAATAATAGCTAATATTGGATTTAAATTCATAGTTCTATTTTAAATGTTTTATATGTATTACCTTATTTAATTTGCATAACCCTTTCTGGAGTTGTGATGAGTGGTGTTATTTACACGTAGTTGTATGAGGCAAAATCAATTATGCATATCTTCTCTGAGTCAGAATTAATTATGCATATCAGAAATATGTGTAAGTTTAACTTTGTTTTAATTGACATGTAGGTCTGTGTGTGGACTTACAGATTTATATTTTTATTACACTGTCACCTTAAAAAATTCTGCCTACTCATCTGGTTAAGTATATATAAGTGATAAATTTAATTTTGTCCATGCTACTGACACTGAAGATTAATTGTACTGCTCTGTGTGTATTTTTGTTAAAAGTTATTAGAAGGTGTAGAGATAGAATTTCTGTATTTTGTTAGGTCTTTGTAGATTTTAAAGGTTTATTAATGCTGGAAAGCCTTACTTTCCTTTCAGTTTGAATAAACAAAATGGCTTAAGAATTAAAAATTATTTTATGTTATCACATATAATAATGAATTTATGTATTTAAACCAGATTCCCCCCTAAAAGAAGAGCACATATTAGTTAGCAAGAAATACCTGTAGCTAGAACCAAGATTTCTTTAGAAAAGTTTTTGTTCCTCTTCAGTATATGGGGCAGATGAACAATCCATGGATATGAGATTGTACACCATGGACCAAGGTGATAATACTTTTATTCTGGAAACTTTCAAAGCATGCAACAATATTGTTCATCTTGATTACCATTGCAAAACTCTCAAGGGCCCTTGTGAATATATAATTTTAAATAATCTAATATTCAATGAACCTTACAAGATACATTGTAATAAAATGCAATTTCCTCCAAAGTCTCTCCATTTACCAAAATGATGAATTTAAGACCTTACCTTTAACTTTTGTAGAATAATCATTTTGATTTTGTAGCACATGTTATAACATTAAATGGATAACTGAAATAGTGTTTTTTGAATCAGTTGCTTTGGCAGCATAGACAAATAATGAGGGCTCTCTTTAGTTGATTGAGAATTGCTTTTAAGAATTAAGCTATTTGAAGCTAAAAAGATGAAAGTCTAATATTAAAATATATATTAGGTATGTGTGATGCTTAAGACACTAACGTAAATTTGGATTTCTTGTAGGTTCTGCAAATCAACAAGACTTTTCTTCAGGGAAAAGTGAAGATTTGGGAACATTTCAAGAGAAGTCTACCAAAACCCTTGTTATAGGTCCCCTTGATTTTCGTTTGGATAGCAGTGCAGTGCATAGGATTTTGAAAATGATTGTTTGTGCCTTTGAACATGAATATGAACCGTATAGCAGGCTAAAACCAGGTTTGTTTTTGGCTTAATTCTCAATTTGTGCTGGTTGATTTGAATGATTATATACTTCATTTTATGCTGTTTTCCTTACTTTCCATTTTCAGATTATTTGCCTGTCAGCAATGACTTTTATGTTTTTTGTCAATTTAGAGAATGAACTTTTTTTAGAAGTTCTAGGAGAGGTATAGAAAAAATGGAATTGTTTTGCATAAATCATATATTTGCCAGTATTTTATTGTCATACTCTTTTGAGGACCTTTCCAGTATATAACTGTGAATCACGACAGTTTCCTCACATTAATGGATTCTAAGAGCCAGCTATGAAGATAGGCTCTAAAAACACATGCTTAACATTCAAGATAATTTTGATGCTACTAGTAAAAAGGAAATTTTTGTATAACCAGTTATTTTGTACATGCTTGGAAGGTATGGATATCAGTTTCATAAAATACAAATTCCTCATTAGTGGAGGACAGCTCTAGAGTAGAATAGAACAGAGTACCATAATGAAGGATTATGGGATCATAGTTGAGAACCTTGCCTGTGGAGTCAGTCCATGATTTGGAATCTGATGCCCACTTCTTATTAATCTTAGAAAATTTAGTAACAGTCTCTGGTCTTTCGTTTCTCTATACCATGTTAAATTATGATGATAGTGGTGGCTAATTGTCTTTACAATATCCATTTTTCTCTTATTTTTATAATAATAGAAATATAAATCCCAGTTATATGACTATGTTCTGGCTATTGGGATTTGAGCTGAACTTCATGTTTGGAGTTTTGGGTCATAACTTCAAATGGAAAAAGCACGCCTTTTTTCCTTTTCCCCTTCCCCCCTTCCTTATGTCTGTAAAATAAATATAATGGAGGAATTGGAGCTACCATTCTAAACTGAGCTAAAAGATGCATGGCTAAGGATGACAGAGCAGCAAGGTAAAAAGAACCTGTGTCCCCAGTACTGTTGTAGCACTATGTCACACCTACATCCTTTAGACTCCAAATGTGTAAAAAGAAATAAGCTTGTGGGTTTTGTTTTTTTTTTTTTGAGGCTTCTATTTCACTTTTTATACAGCAACCTTACTGTCATCCTAAATGATGAACTAACAGTACGTATGTCTAAATACTGTTGTGAGCACTAAACAAGTAGTGCTTCACATTTTCATATCTTTGTGGATTGCATCTTTGTTGAATGCCTACACCATGCTAGATATTCTTCTGTGTAGTAGGATAGTGTGGCAGGGTAGACATATGAAATCTCTGCCCTTATATCCTGATGGATTGGACAGAGTAAAGAAGAACATATTATTTTGGGTATTGGTATGTACCATGAGAGTAAAAGAGTGAAGAAGAATGCTAAAGATAGGAGAGTAGAGCTTTTTTACATAGGTAGTTAGGAAATTCATCTCTGAAGAGTTTATATATGAGCTGACTCATGACTGATGTAAGGGAGTGAGTCTTGCAGTTACTTGAGGAAAGAGGGTTTAAGCAAAGCTTAAGTAGGGACATTTTAACAGCTTACAGGGAGAAAAAATCACAGTAAATGTTGATGAGTCACTGTGAGGCCTCAGGGACAAAGGAATTTGGATTTTTATTATGCAGACGTCTATCCAGTCTATAGTTTTCTACCAGCTCAGCTATTAAAAGGTGACCTTGAATTTTATTCTAATTGTGATGGAAATCATTGGAAGATTTAGAGAAGAAAGTCATTAACTTACTGTTATTTTAATTACTAGAGTCAGCAAACATTATTCATTTTTTTCCTTTTTTTTTTTAAGAGAGAGGGACAATGAGAGAGAGAAAATCAATTTTATTTATTTTTCATTTGACTGTCGTTGTTCTTACACCTCCTTGTGTACATGGTGTTGGGGTTTGAACCCCCGGACTCATGCATGCAAGTCAAGCTCCATAAACATTGAGCTACCACTCTAGCCCCCATTATTCATTTTTTTTAAAAAAATGAAATCTTCCCAGTTTTACTTGTACTATTGTGTGTATATTACACACTGTACAATTTTATCACCTATGTAGGTTTGTGTGTCCCTGACCACATTCAAAATAAACATTCTAACACACTATAAAGGTCCCTCATGTTGCGTCATAACTACACCCATCTATCTTCTCTCACTTCCTTTATCCCCAAACCCCTGAAACTATCAATGTTTTTAATTTCTAAAATTTTATCATTTTATAATTGTTATATAAGTGGAATAATTCAGAATGTAATTTTCTGAGATTGGCTTATATTCCTTATATCACTGAAGATTTATATTTATCTAAGTTGTATGTCGCAGTGGTTTCCTTTTATTGCTGCATAGCATTGAGCTGTATGCTTGTACTACAGTTTGTGAATTCATTGGAGGACATTTGGAATGATTATGGTCTTGGGCTATTACAAATAAAGCTGCTCTGAGTAATTTTGTACTAGTTTTTGAGAGAACATTAAATTTCACTTTTTGGGGATAATAAATGCCCCATTGTGTAATTTCTAGGTCATGTGGTGGTAGTTGTATATGTAATTTTTTTTTTTTTTTAAAGAGAGAGACAGAGTGAGAAAGAGAGAATCAATTTCATTTAGTTTTTCATGTGGCCTTCATTGCTCCGAGACATCTTTGTGTGCATGGTGCTGGGGTTTGAACTCCTGTACTCGCGTATGCCACGCAAGTGCCATAACTGCTTAGTCACCACTCCAGTGTGTACATATAAGTTTTTGAAAGAAATAGCAAAATTCTTTTTAGGAGTGGCTGAACCATTTTATATTTCCATCAACAGCGAATGAGTATTACAATTTCCTTACATCTTCCCAGCATTTGTTGTTGTCACTGTTTTAATTTTTACTATTCTGTAGGTTTGTAGTTTAATTAACAGTGTGCAATTTTATTGTAGTTTTAAGTAGCATTTCTACATTGGCTGATGATGATCTTGCGCTTATTTGCCATTAAAATTTTTTTACCCAGTGAAATTTCTGTTGTCTTCTGCCTGTTTTAATTTGTTTATTTATTCCAAAACTTTTGCCATTTTCAGTTTATATGTACATTTGATCTACTTGCCTTTCTGTGTTTAGCTTATGATACTTCAACACATACATACACACACAGTGCAGTTACCCAATTAGGGTGATTTTAATATTTCCCTTTCCTTATTATTTATTTATGTTTGAAGACTCATTTCTTCTAGATCATCATTAAATTTGTAATAGGTATATCCCTCTATATGAGGAGCACCAGAACTCATCTAATGTGTTTTGGTATCTGTTATCTCACTGTACTTTATTCACCCTCTCCTCAACCCTTTCCAGCCTCTGCTTATCACTCTTACTTTTAGGTTAGTGTTAGTGTTGTAGAGTAGTGATCTGTGGGGGATCACACTTACAATATTTTATTTTGATCAACAAGAAGGGAGGACAAAAGAAAATAGTATGTATGTAGTTTTATTTTAAGGACATGGCTTTGTCATGCCATTAGCCAAAATAGTGAGGGACATGTGCTGACTTCTAACTACAAGGTAGTATCTAGAAAGAGCGCATATACCTGAGTTAAATTCAGAAAGTTTTATTGCTAAATGCAAAAAGGAGGTAGTGAATACTCAAGGACAATTAGCAATCCCTGCTACAATGGAATTATGTCATATATGTAATTAATCTTCATTTGGAGCAGTTGGTCATCTAAAGAATGTAATTTTTTTTTTCAGGGCTGAGGACCAAACTCGGGGCCTTGCGCATGCTAGGCAAGCGCTCTGCTGCTGAGCTAAATCCTCAACCCCTAAAGAATGTAATTTTGAAGACAAAAACTACTAAATGACATTAGTTTAATATATAGGCTGTCCTCATTTTGCATAGTAGTTTAGCACTATAAAAATTACATGCAAAGTGATGTTAACAGTTGGGGAAAATTAGAATTATCCCACAATCTTTAAAAATTTTTGTCAAAATTTAAAAATTCTTATTATTGGTTATAAATGTGTAAAATAGTGAAAAAAGTAAAAGAAATAGGTAAAGAATTTTTATTTAAAGTTTGTGGGGAAAAAACCTTAAGGATTTGTTTGAATAGTTCTTGTCATCTTTCAGTTTAACTTAATATGAAATGTCTTTCCTATGAGTTTATAAATTGTCATACTCTTTTCTAACCTTGGATAAGATTCCAATATTTTATCCTATATACTTTCAGTTTCTTGAAAACTGTGGCAGTTTATATATCTATTTTTTTCTTAAGAGAGAGGGAGAGAGTGAGAAGGAGAGAATCACTTTTATTATTTTGTCTGGTTTTTGTTTTTCTGATATTTGGTTGTGTATTTGGTGCTGGGGTTTGAACCTGGGTCCCTTGGGCATTGCCCAGCAAGTGCTGTACTGAAAGCCACTGCTTGAACCCTTAAATTTCCCTTTAATGAGAACTTTTGTCACTTTGTCTGGGGTTTCCTCATTCTTTGTATCACATTGTTATAAGTATGTTTTCACTAAGTTTTTTTAGTGAAAACACCAATTTAGAATTGGTGATGTGTTGACATTTCCAAGGTCAGCTCTTCTGTTTCTCCATTTGTGTTCAATTAGATTTCACTTTTAGGCTGGATTTCTCAGTGGTTATAGCACTTGCCTGGCATGCACAGGGACCCAGGTTTGGACCCCAGCACCATGTGCCCAGCTGAGTGTCAGAGAAACTAAAACCAAATGAATAAATAAAATTGATTGTTTCTCTTTTTCTTTCTTCCCCCCATCTCTTTCTCCCTCTTTTAAAAAAAATTCACTTCCAATGTTAATAATTTTTGTTTCTTTGCTGCACTTTTATCTTTGATCATCATCTCTGTTTTGGTTATTCATTTATGTAAAATGTCATGTAGGTTTATCAGTAGCATATGAGGAAACACAACTACTTGCTTTGCTGACTTAGCATGAGCTCAGTGGCAGATGTACTGTAACCAGTATCTAAACCTGACACTATTAACATATGGAAAGAAATGTGTTTTTTAAGAGAGAGAGAATGAGTTAATTTTTTTCATCTGGTTTTTGTGTATGTGGCGCTAGGGATCAAACGTGGGTCCTCATGCATGCCAGGAAAGCACTTTACTGCAGAACCACTTCTCTAGCCCCAGTGTGATTGGTTTTTGATTATGATGCTGATCCATTATTTACCTAATGATTTGTGGACTTAAGAGCTAGAAGTTTTTTATTTATGCAGTTATTCACAGTTAATATAAATTGGCAATTGGTATTTGTACCATAACTGTGATAAGACATTCTTGTACAACAGTACTGAACAAAATGAGAGCTGCCTGTACATATATATAAATATATGCTTGAGAGGATATGTATTAAATTTTAAGTTATTAGCACTTCCTCTGTATTGTTTTCCCTTAACTTTTTACTGAAGGATATATACGTACAGGATAGTGCACAAACTTAAGGTTAGAGTGCTGTGAAATTTGCAGACTTAACCACATCTATTTAAGTAATTTGTCAGGAAATAAAAACATTACCAGTTCTTCAAAAATCCTCTTCTGGTGACTGACTATTCTGTCTTAAAGAGTAACCACTACCTTTCATTCTAAGGTCACAGATTTAGTTTTGTTTATTTTCAAATCATCATGAAAATGGAATTACACAGTATGTGCTCTTTTGTCTCTGACTTTATCTCACATTATGTGTATGAGATTTATTGTCATTGCTGTATAAGTTTCTGTTATATATATAACTTACATATCTACATTACTGTTAATGAGTTCTGACTATGTTTATAGAGATGCTACAATCATTGTAGTACATGTTGTTTGGCATACATCTGTCTGTCTTTCTGTCTATCTGTCTATCTAATCTATCTGTGTAGTACCTAACGGTGGAATTACTAGGTTCAATTGAAATAGGACAAAGGAGGCTCAGACACTGGAGAAGTGTTCAGGAAAGCAGATTTAATACATGCTGCAGCATGGATCAGGGACATAATGCTGCTCTCGTGGATGTGGAGCAGGAACCTTAGCAATTTATACCTTCAGGACTTTGTAATTGATTACATATGGAGAGTACGAAGACAAGGAGCAATTATATCTGTAAGACATCCTTGCTATCAGTAACTCCCCAGGGAAGGGTGAGAAAGGCAAGGGTTAAAGGGTCTCCACACAGGCTCTCACTCCATCAGAGCTCCAAGTAGGCAGGAGGGAAGAGGTTCCATAGCCCTTAAACAGGTGAAACCTAAAATGTGGAATGGAGTATCTTGGAAGAAACCTCCTGTAAGGGAAGGAGGTCCCCCCCCCCCCATTTTATATTTTCAGGGCAATGCTTTGCCACAGAATGATTGTATACATTCACCTTTAGAAGGTATTTCCAAACTGTATTTTCAAGTAGTTGAACCCATTTACACTCACATCAGTACAATGTGGAACTTTCAGTTGCTCTTGATCAAATTATGGTTTGTTGCCAATTTTCATACAGGTATGAGCACAAAATGTTTCTCACCAGAGGACATTGATCAAGCCAATGAATACATGAGAAAGTGCTCTAAATCATTAGTAATCAGAGAAATGCAAATGAAAACCACATTAAGATATCACCTTACACCAGTCAGAATGGCAAAGATGAAGAAAATAAACAACAATAGATGCTGGAGGGGCTGTGGAGAGATAGGCACACTAACACACTGTT
>PVKS010024731.1:19299-30799 GCA_004027875.1 Aplodontia rufa | reverse complement strand
TCCAGGGTTTAGTCCCCACCTCCACAGATGAGTGGAGACAATCGACCCTTAGATCTCTGGGTTAAGCTGATTTTACTCATCATGATCTCTTCCATAGCCATCCATTTAACTTCGAAGGCTGCAATATCATTGTTTCTAATTGCTGTGTAATATTCCATGGTATAAATGTACCACAGTTTTTGAATCCATTCTTCCAGTGAGGAACATCGGGGTTGTTTCCATAGCCTAGCAATAGTAAATTGTGCTGCTATGAACATCGATATTGCTGTGTCACTGTAATGTGCTGATTCTAAGTCCCCTGGAAAGATACGCAGGAGTGGAATAGCAGGGTCATATGGTGGACTCATCCCTAGTTTTTTGAGGATTCTCTATACTGCTTTCCAGAGGGGCTGTACCAGTCTGCAGCTCCACCAACAGTGTGTTAGTGTGCCTATCTCTCCACATCCCCTCCAGCATCTATTGTTTATTTTCTTCATCTTTGCCATTCTGACTGGTGTAAGGTGATATCTTAATGTGGTTTTCATTTGCATTTCTCTGATTACTAATGATTGCTTTCAATAAGAACACATGCTTTAAAGGTCTTAAGAGGAGAAATACAGTCTTGTATTTATCCAGATGCTACTCTTTCCTGAAAATATGAGTTTTTCTGGTATCATTTCACTTCAGACTTTGTTTAACACTTATTGTACAGCAGGTCTGCTGGTTATAAGTTTTCTGTTTTCCTTTTTATCTGAGAATGTCTTCATTTCACCGTCATTTATAAAAATATTTTTGCTGGATATAGAATTCTGGGTTGACATTTCTCTTTTTTATTGTTTTAAAAGCATTGTGCCACTGTCTTTTGGCCTCTGTGGCTTTTGAGGAGAAATCTACAATATTTCAAATCACTGTTCTATGTATTTAATATGCTGTTTTTCTAGCTATTTTCAGTGTTTTTTTAAATCTTTTGTTCTCAATAGTTTGAATATCATGTGTCTGGGATGGTTTTCTTTGAGTTTATTCTATTTAGGACTTGCTGAGTTTTATGGATCTATAAATTTATGTTTTCTATCAAATTTGGGATGTTTTCAGTCACAAGTGCTTCAAACACTCGTTTCCTCATAGGACACCAATGACTATTTCATATTGTCTCACAGATCCTTACACTATGGTTATTTTTTTCCTTGTTTGTTTAAAATTTTCTGTTTCTTATATTAGAATATTTTTGTTGCTCTATCTTTAAGCCCTACTGAGGCTATCTGGTAGTTTTTAAAAATTTAGATGTAAATTTTTCATTTGATTTTATATGATTTCTCTTTTTTCTGCTAAAATTTTTTTCCTTCCATTCGTTTGCCCTTACCACATACAAGACAGTTATTATATACAGATTCAATGCAATCTCCCATTAAAATACCAATGCTATTCTTCACAGAACTAGAAAAAACACTTCTAAAATTCATTTGAAAAATCTAGAATAGCTAAAGAAATTCTGATGAAAAAAAAAACATGCAATACTGGAGTTATCACAATACCTGACTTCAAACTATACTACCTAGTATCATAGCAAAACCTGCATGGTATTGACGTAAAAGCAAACACATAGACAAATGGGACGGAAGAGCAGACCCGAGACAATCCCACAGAGCCACAGCCATCCCATCCTTGACAAAGGTTCTGAAACACACTGCAGAAAAGGCCGCCTTTGAACAAATGGTTCTCTTTCCCAGTTTGTCTGGCCAAAAACTGGTGTTTAAATTCAAGTTTTAGCACCACCGATGGACATGACTGCATGTGTGGGACCCCTTACTCTGAGAGGATGATGCTCTCAGAGTAAAGGGGGAGAGGTCCCAGGAACTCATCCCCTTGTGGCTTGCTGCTCCAGGTATTAACGCGTCTCCACAATTTGCTTGCTTTTGTTTATGTTCAGGGCCTTCAGAGAGTTCATTTTTCTGCTTTTTCCAGAGCTTTGGGCTATAATCAGTTGGACAGAGAGGTTTTACTGGGCCTGCTATACCTTAGAAGGTCAGGTTTGAACCCAAGACCGCCTGACCACAAGTTTCTGTTTAGCCACTTATCACACTACCTGTGCCTCTCCTGAGCACCGAATTGTCCAGGAAGTTTTCCTTGAAGCTTCATCTGCCTTCTTCATCTTTGCACATGTATTTCTGATGCAGTGAAGGAGGTGGAACCAACAGAAGCCAGCAGTCAGTTTATCATTACAACAGAAAAAGATTAAGTACATAATCATTTGCTCATTTACTCACCAGTTGGCTTCTCTTGTGGATGGCAATTCTTTCCCTAGATTCATTCCATGTGGAACAAAATTGTTCTGAGAATCCTGGATTTGTTTGTATTTTATGTCTGTGGCCAGAGGCTGGGAGAACCTGAGCTGGCGGGTGGGGAGGTGGCTGGGAAGAAAAAGAGGGATAAGAGCAATTGCAAAACCAAACGCAAACAAAACCTTCCTTTCGCATCTCATTCTGTGAAGGGAGCACAAGAAATGCAAACAAGTGAAATCAATTTCCCCCCAAGGGAAATGGGTTTAATTATAGAACAATCCTGCCAAAAAAATCTGAAAAAAAATTAATACCAATGCACTGAGCTTCAAACACACACAAAATAAGGAGCAGTGGGAGACGGAGGAGTGAGCAGGAGAGGGGAGATGCTCCTGTGTGTTTATGATTCACAGGGCCAAACTCTCCTTGTGTGTGTGTACTTTGTGTATGTGTGTGTGTGTTTGTGTACAGGGTTTTTTTCCTCTTGAAATTCTACATAGAATCGTTCTGAACTGTACATATTTTACTGTTTCAATTAGCAAAGATTACTATTTGTTTTTCTTTCTTTCTAAGTGCTTTGGCAGTAATTATGCCTGTGATGAGAGAGTTTTGCAGGCCACTTTCTCATTTGCAGGCACTCCCTCAACAAAATCCAATAATAAGCCATAATAAAATAAAGTTGGTTCATTGGAGAAGACTGGCCTCTCCAGCAGACAGGCCATTAAAGGTAGATTGTGGAAGAGGATCAGCCAGCAACCATCATAAATGGACCATCAGGCAAATTAGCAAAGCATTTACTACCCAATGGTGGGAAAAAGTCCTCTCCAATAACTTTCCCTAATGCCATCATAATTGGGGAAATATCTGCCGCTGCGCAGCTGTGCAGGTCATTACCCAAACCTGCACTCTGCTCTGCTGGCTGGGACCGGGCCTTCTGCTGAAAGCCCCTCTGTGAGGTTCAGAGGCCCTGGTTTGGTATGAGCAGCCCAGCAGCTGTGTCCTCCCTGCTCCATTGCTGTTGGGGAACCCAGTGTAGGAGAAACGGGAAATTGGTGTGGTTAAGAGTCACTCCTCCGGGGCTATGTGTACAGAGGTCACAGTAGCCAAATTATTTGGTTTTTGAGATTTGGATAACATGAGGAACCACAGGTAAACTTTTAGGAGTGAGGTCTGGGGGCACACTTTACTTTTAACTTCTACATAATTACATAATTATTCTTCCCTATGATAATAACAATCCATCCTTCTTTACAGTTTATAAAACACTTACACAGACATAGTCCATTTGATCGCCACATCAATGCTGGGGGTAGATTATTATTCTCATTTTATAGTCTGATGAGCTGGAGCTCCCAGAGGAATAAGCAACTCACCCAAAACCAGGCAGAGAGTTGCATGGCCGTGTCTGTATTTTAACTCCAGTCTTCTTATGACAGAAAACACATGTCCTTGCAGGGTCCCATCCAGCGTTTAGCTCTGTGAAGGCTTGTCTGCTCCACAGCCTGCAAGCTCCAGCTAGTCAGCTTGAGCCGGACATCTCTCCCTCCCTGAGCTGCATCCAGCACCCACTTTGGTCCTTGTGTTTGCATGTAGGGATCCTTCATGAATCGGGGTGGATTGAAGGATGGAATATAGGAACTCTGGCACTGTCAGTATCAAGTACAGTGCCTGGTACATGGAAGGCGTGCTACATTCATGGAGTGAAGGAGTAAATATATCACAAAGCAGCCATGTGGGGTGAGGATGAGGTAAGAAGTGAGCGATGGATGGAAAATAAGGGTCAAGGTCAGCACTAGCAAGGGGATCATGCAACATGGACAGAAAGAAGCTCAGAGAGGAAGATTCCAAATGTGGAAAGAGTCCAAGATCCAGGCTCTTCTCACGACAGGATGGGGAAAACTGAGCGATGAGTAGTTTCTCCAGGTAAGAGGAAGATGTTGGGGGCAGCCCCTCCCTGTCATGGTGTGGCCACCTGGAACTCCTTGAGTATTGGACCTAGGTGTCTTTGAAGTGATCTCATATCAACTATCTCATACGTCCACTTCTTCAGTCTCCTGTGTTTTGATGTCCTGAATGTTTACCTCATCTGTTGAAGCAGTGACAGATTTGAAAAGAAGCATCCTGAGAAATATGGACCATGGGGACTCCATTAGGAGGTACCAGGGATTCAGCTCACCCTTTCCCTGTTTGTATGGGGAGAATTCAATGGCAATTTCTATTTATGTAGCTAAAGTCTTGAATCTCCAGGCACCCTGAGCTTTGATAATTCTATTGGGAATAAGTCATTCAGAGAGAAAAAAAAAATCCTTCTATTGTTTCTTAGAGTTCTGATGGGTTTAGAGTGGTGGCTCAGAGGTTATGGCACTTGCCTGGCATGCACAAGGACCTGGGTTCAAACCCCAGCACCAGGTATACAAAGAAGTGTCAGAGCAACGAAAGTCACATTCAAAACTAAATAAAATTGATTACCTCATCCCCCCTCATTGTCCCTCTCTCTTAAAAAAGGGATAAAAGAACTTCAACACCCTATAGCATTGAAAGCATGAGCACGTATTGTATGCATGCATAAATATGTAACAACAAATCCCAGCATTGTGTACAACTGTGCTGCACAGTTATAGTAGTCCTCCCAAGTGTTCTCACCTACAGATTCTGCCATTACATATTGTGCTTATCTTATTTTCTGTGTTCTTGGTGCTCTGGAATGTGGAACCTTGATCCTGGGGACACTGACCCTCTAAGACTAGCTAATTCCTAGAGGTAGCAAATAACTGCCCTGTGACCCAGCTTCCCTTCTCACTCCTTCTTGCAAAAACTGTGGGCCACACTCTGCTCTCTCTCCCTTTTCTGTTCACCGACCACCTCTGGTCCTTCCCATGTGATCCTGCAAGGCATGTCATGTCTCATGTTTCTATAAAGCTTTGAGAATAAACTTCTGCTTTATGTATTAATCAGAAATTAAAAAATAAATGTTTAAGGAGATGAAAATGTTAAGTACCTTGATTTGATCTTTCTGCGTTGTATACATGTATTAAATTATCACACCATGGCCTATAAATGTGTATAATTAAAATAATAATAAAGAACTTCTTTCTTCACAGCAGTCATTTCCATGTCTCTGTCTTACCCTACCTGACTCAGACAAACCCTGGGTATATTTTTGAGTCATACACAGCACACAAGCTCCAAATCTATCCCTCCTTTCTCCCTCAAGTTCTGCCATCATCATGTGGAGCTTAAGGATAACAAGAGGATGAAGAGATCAGAAAATGCATGACTGTCTGACCTGGTTCTGGTTCTGGCTCTAAACTGCTCTAGATAGGTCATTTCGCCTGTCTGGGATATGTCCTCATCTGTGGAATGGGAGGACAATACCCACTCTACAAAATTGTGACAAATACAGAAAGTTGAATAACTGTACAGCACTCAGAACCTGGAGCTGGGGCCAGGAAGTGTAGTAGTGATCCCCTTTCTCTTTCTCCTTCCCATTACTTGAGGACACTGGATGGAGGGTGAGTCACTGGTAGAAATCATGTGATTTCAAGAATTTTTTTTTCTTGGTATCAGTTTCTAACCACCAGTCACTACCTCCCCCTGTCATGGAAGGAAAAGAGGCAGTGAAAACAGGTAGGTACTCAGTTGGTAGGCTGATATCCAACCCAGTCCCTCAAAAATTGTTAGCATGCTTCCATAGCCTCTCCTCCCCCATGGGTAAGGCCTGCAGGGTGCAGCACCAAGGGCTCTAATTTCCAGGATTGAATGCAGATGATCTGGGCCAAAGCTAGGAGGGTGCACCGCTGGTTGACATGTTCCTCAGTGGACCTCAAGAGATCAGGAAGGAGGAGAAATGAAATCTTCCCAGCACTCTTTCTTTGGAGCAGTACCATTAGTCAGAATCAACAAACTAAACTTCAGATCTCTCTTCTGATTGGGTAGGGGGATCCGAAGAGGGGAGGGTTACCCTCTGATCTCCTGTGTGCTGTATTTAACCTCTGCCCAGTTTTCTGATGGGGAGCAGTCCTGAGAACACACCTGGGTGTTAACGCTGGTGATGTACAGTGGCTGCAGCAATAGTCACCAATCAATTAGCAAACGATGTGTGTGCACATCCCTGCTCAGGCTGTTGTAAGGGATAGAGGGGAAAAGTCATCATGGCATAGCACCTTGGCAGTTTCCCGTCTCACTGAGGAGACAGGGTTAGAAGGTTGAGAAGAGCATGTTGGACCCATGCAGGCTGAATCAGGAATACATCTGGAGCAGAGGAGGCATGTGAAGTGGTTACAGAGGAAAGCTCTGGGCAGAAGGCAGGGGAGAGGGCTCAGGGAGGAAGAGGGCATCCCAGAGCTGAGCATGGTCCGAGGGAAGGAACAGTCCCACACATTGAGAATTTACCCTGACCGAGTCATGGCAGAGGCTATACACTCCTCTCCTAACCTTCATGGAGGCTCTGTAACATAGGCACTTCATCATTCTCAGCCCCACCACTCAAGAAGGAAGAGCCAGAAAACTACTCACTGTTATGCGGGTCAGAAAGGTAGGAAGCTCACTTGACAAGTGGATTCAAAAACTGTGGTACATATGTACAATGGAATACTACTCGGCTATCAGAGAAAACGACATCATGGCATTTGTAGCCAAATGGATGGAGATGGAAAAAATTATGCTAAGTGAAATATTCCAAACTCAGAGACTCAAGAGCGGAATGTTTTCTCTCATTTGTGGAAGCTAGAATACAACCAGAAACAGTATAATAGTTGGCTAAGCTAGCAAAACCTCAACATGGGTGAATTTTTACATGAGCAGGAGGAACCTTGCCTATGATGCCGGGGGATGAAGAGAGGGTGGCAGGGGAGGGCAGGGAATAGGAAGGATATGAAAGAGGCTGGAGGGAGGGAGTATGGGGGAATCAACCCAGTGGGGAACCTTCCACTTCCATGAGAAGTCCAACTTACACAGGGTTAAGTAGGAAAAACATGGAATCATGGGGAACCCAAGGGGGAGGGGACCATGCAATGGCATCAGCCTTGGCTTGCTCTGTCATTATAAATTTGTTCTTGATTTTGTGACAATGATTTCTTCCTAAATGTAAGACTATATTTAATGAATAAAAAGTGACTAATAAAAAAAAGAAAGTCAGGAGGCAACCGGCTCCATGCACTGGTAACTTGCACTATGATTCTAGATCTGAGCTGTTCATTTTGGCTGCATATTTAATTCATCAGAGTTGCTTTCTCAAAAAAAAAAAAATCAAAGCTGGGTCCTAGAGAATAATTTAATTTTCTAAGGTGAAGACAAGGTATGGATATTTAATAAAGCACTGAGTTCCAGATACAAGGCCAGTGTGGAGAATCTGCTTTTTTTTTCTTTTTTAAGAGAGAAGGACAGTGAGAGAGAGAGAGAGAGAGCAATAAAGAGAGAATCAATTTTATTTAGTTTTTCATGTGGCTTTTGTTGCTCCAAGACTCTGTTGTGTATCTGGTGCTGGGGTTTGAACTCCTATACTTGTGCACGCCTGGCAAGCACCGTGACCGCTGAGCCACCGCTCCAGCCCGAATCTCTGCTTTTGATACCATGAGCATCAGGTGTGAGGGAGCATAATGGGAGGCAGGTCAGATGGGCTAGGTGAGGGGCAGTGTTAGAAACATGTGGTTGCTAGTGTAACAAAAATGAAGGGGCAAAGGGATGCTCCATATTGAGCATATTTGTTGAATGGCTGCTACAGGCCAGGCCCTATACCTCGGCTATTTCATTTCATCAACACAAAGTATTATTCAATTTTATAAGTGAGGAGATTACAATTTTATAAGAGATTACACAGCTTGCTCTGCCTGATGACAAACAGAAACCTAGGACTTAAGTCCCAGGCCTGTTAAATCACATCGTATTGCGGCAGAAAAAGTTGGGCAGTTCAGTGTAGGCAGAACAATGTGGGTTGATAAGGAGAAAATCAACTGACGGTCATCTTTCCTGAGAGGGCAAAGACATCCCCCAATGCTAATGAGGGTCTGACAAGATAGGCCCAGATGCAGACACTCCCTGCTGCTAAGGAAGGTTACCGCATTCCTTCTATTGGTGCCTAAGGCATGGATCAAAGACTGGACCAGAATTCCCCAAGCCTGTGTTCTAGGTACAGGAGCAGGGAAGCAGTGACCAATCGAGAAGAGGATGTCATATAAAAGGGGCAAACCTCACTGCCTCATCGTCTCTGTCCCCTTCTCCCACTCTGGGGGAAGTCTGCTCTTTTCCCTATGCTTTACTTTCTATAATAAAATCCGTCTACTACTCTTGCCTCTGTGTCCCTCAGTTTCACTCTTCGACTCTGAGAGGACACGAACCCCACATCCACATCACCAGCATCAGTATCACCCAGGAGAATGAGTAATGAGAAACATTATAGTCTGTATATGAAGTATATGTTGGTCAGGATAATCTGGGTTATGCTGCAGTAATAATCAACTCCTAATTATTAGGGCCTTGAATAACAAAGATTAATATTTTACTCTGTGTCCATTGTAGGTTCACAGAGATGTCTGCTTATCCTGGTCACTCGGGGACTCAGACTAATCTCAAATGCTTGGTGATCACTGCACCAGAAAGAGCTCTGGAGGGTCGCACATCAGCAATAAAAGGCTCAAGCCCAGAAGTGATATTGCTCACTTCTGCTCGCAATTCACTGGACAGCACTAGTCATACACAAAGCTATCCTACACCTGTAAAGGGGAAATCAGAAGTGCGGATAAGCAATCCGAATGACTCCCATAGAGTGGTAAGAAGGAAGTGGTATTTTAGAAATTTGGCTGGGCAGCAACAGGCAACATGGATACAATAGGGTTTTGCACCATGGTATCAGCAGTGAGAGTGGAGAGGAGAGGGGTCCCTCTGCAAGAGATGATATAGAATTTGATGATGTTGGAGGATCAATCATGACTCTTGGGCAGCACTGACTGGAGCAAATATTTAACAGGGCTCATCTCAGGTCTTACTCATTGTCTGTTCCTGTTTCTCGCCCTCTTATTTTAGGTCCTCCTTTCCTGTAATACGTTTCCTCTTGAACATAATTCTAGAAACTATCTGTGCTTTGTAATGTCATGGCACAGTCTCTTGTTCTCAAAATTTATTAGCTAAGAACTATTATTAAGGCTTAAAGTGCTATTCTAGGGATGTTTGCATTTTAATAACTTTGAAGTCTTTGAAAACTAAGTTAATAAATCTCCAATAATAGGACTTCAGGCCACGAGCGAAGAAATAGTTATTTAATGAAAACTAACTATGTGCCTGTCACTGTTTTATGGACCAGGGCTGCAACAACGAACGACAGACAAAATCCTTGGCCTCAGGGGGCTAATATTCTCCAGTAGAAGGAGACAGATAATGTGCAAAAAGTGACTCCAAAAATTTTAAGCAATATAAAGAAAAATAAAGCAAGAAAAGGGGATTAGAAGGTGCTGCACATATGAGTGTGTATGTGTGGGTGTGTGTTTAAGCAGAGCTTTGAGGGGGGTGTAGGTGTGGGATCCGATGATCCACCATGGTCCCGGATATGAAGCTTGTTTTATGGAATTTCCTTCAAAGCCCAATCTTTCATGGATGAAAGCCTGGAGATTTTCTTTGTATTTTGTTTTCTTTGTGTTACTGGAAGCATATCACGTGATTGATCAGGACTGAGACTTCCAAATCTGCCTGCAGAGTAGCTCGGGACAACTTAGGAGGTGCTACAGGGTGCCTGGCCGTGGGCACCCTCAGATAATGGCACAGCTCTGCTGCCTCCCACATCCTAGTCCTGTCCTCCCCCTGCCCTTTGTGGAGAGACAGCAGGCTACTCAGTCTGATGGGACGACTGTCGGAACAGGTGCCTTGTGCTACCTCTCCGCGGCCTTGGCAGGCTGTCAGTGTGATTCACTCTGAGGGACATAAAATGACAATGGAACTGCGGGCATCCCAAACGGCCCTCCATTTGCAGAAGCCCTGGCCTCAGGACCTGCCCACAAGTTACCACTTTGACCTAAAATGAAAGCCAAATAAATAAGCCAAAGCACACCAGCTTTGGTCTCTTGGAGAAGGCTGCTTCTCCCTAAAGCTAATGCCCTTAGCACAGGCTTCCGAATTTCTATATTTATTTTCTGAAAGCAGCATTGCCACCCGAACTCAGTCATGCATCTTCCCTTAGAGCGGAGCTGAGGCAGGGAATGCTTTCTTTCTCTGTCTGTGCCTATCATTCTCCTGGGCTGGTGGCAAGGTCCACTGCTCAAACAGTTAATATTTTTCTGACACAGCAGTGACTGTGTTTGGAATTCTAAATGTAAAGGATGTCGGGTTCTACATTTCAGAGGGAAACTTGGGAGATCAGCCAGGTCATTCATCTGCCAGATTCTGTGCTTGCAATAACAGAAAGCGGGGAGGGGAGGAGAAGAGGGAAAGAGAAACTTTCTGGGACAAAATTCACCAAAGTAGAATTCTAAAACCATTACGCTCTGTTGGCAAGAACAGTAAATGAGACTTGGTAGACCTGAGTTCTGCCCAGCTCTGCTGGGAATGATTGGGACTCAGGCGAGGCCTGTCTGTTTTTTCTGCTTCTCCATGTCCTTATCTATTTAAATGTGGTCTTGTGTACAGGCCAGATGTGAAATTTAAGTGTTGTGATAGATGGAGAAGTTCCTCCAGCAGATTCAAGGGGAAAGTTTACTGACAGAAAACATCTTTATGATTGTTTATGTTGAGTCTTATTGTTAAAGCATTGGGGGCCTGGATATCCAAAGTTTAACTCCAAGAAAAATTCTTGGATTAGATGAAGGATTTTTTTTTACAGAGATATGGTTTATACGCAGTCATAAAATTATGGAAGTCAAGAGACCTTAGAGGTCATTAATCCCACCTTGCACCCAAATGCACAATCCTTCCTATAAAATTCTCTGAGTTTGCATGGCGGCTTATAGCATCATGCACAAAAATCATTTGCTTTGGGGACTGCTTTGGATGTGGGGCCATGTCTTTTCTTTTTTCCTTTTCAACCTAAAGTTCTCTGCAACAGGATGAGAGCACACAGTTGAATAAATGAGTGACTTCACAAACATTCCTGGCAGATGCTTCTCCAGACTTTGGTTTAAAAATCTCAGTGATGAGGCTCTCTCTGCTTGATAAGGCAGCTCGTTTTATTCTTGGCAGCTGTAATTGTCAGAGTATTCTTCCATCCTAGAGCTGGAGCAGAACTCCTCAGATTCTATCCCCTTTTGAGGCTTCTGCAGAGC